>JBAMJV010013434.1:0-38907 GCA_037951105.1 Echinarachnius parma
GTGATTTTTGTCTTTCTTTCTCCTTCTCGGCATTTATTAATTACTGCACATTTCATATAAATTTACAAATCGTATATTTGTTACGATTGGTTACAAACTTCGTTTATATGATAATGCGTTACATTATTATGGAAAAAGGGTTACGTCACTTCGATGTTCGTATTATTCCCTTAGCTGGTGACGATCAGCCTACATGGCATGACATTTATCATTCTTACACCTTCTCTCTTCATTTCTCTTCTCATTTCTTCTCTCTCTCCCTTTCTCTCTCTCTTTTTTTTTCTCTGAAAAGTGGTACGGCTAAATCCGTACCATCCGTAGCGGCTCCGACGGGCCTGCACCATAGAAGTATGACTCCAACACTGCCGTTGTAGAACTAGAAGGTAAACTGTATTGCCCGTAGGTACCGTACCCCATACACTTTGTACATAATACAATGGCGGGTTGACGGTCTTGTTTACGAGCAGTATTGAACGGAGGAAGTTCGTCACAAAACTGCATTGTGGGGGAAATAATATGACGAAACAATAAGAATGTGCGTAAGGCGCGCACTTTACCAAGCGCACTCACACTGTACATTTTCTATGGCAAAGATGTCATTAGCGCGTACATTTGTGATTTTGCGCGCGATGAATTGTAAACAATATTTGCCCTTGGCTGAGACAGTGATCCGTATATGAAGAGCGACTCTTCTGCAAATATTGAGCAATCATAAACAGTATTTAACACAAAATGTAACTTTAAAAGTGCTCTTTTAATGGGGCAACACAAAATTGATTACGCTAGATAAAGAGGTGGTGAATATTTCACCGCACAATGGGATGTATTGTATTATTAAATTCCAGATCAATTTCGAAATACACAGCCTGTCATACTTTTGATGACGTTTTGTGACGTAGCTAAACTGCTTCTAATCGCATACATACCTAACCATCATGGCGGCTGAGTTTACCCCCCCTGGCCTGCACCCACACACACATCCACAGAAAAACATGCCTACATCTTGTGAGGAGTCTCGACCAATTATCAGCCATGTTTATTTCATTGCTTCTTTTCACCTTCCGTATTGCGTTCTGCACGAAGCTATTCTAATTTGTCCCACTTTCTAAAATGATATGTTATAGTAACTCGGTTTGCAGCTAATTTATTCTCCTCCTTTCTATTTTCTACTAATCTTTTCTTAATCTCCAAAGAAGATGTCGGTTTATTTTTAGTTTTACTGTCATTAATATCATATATTTTATCAAAATTATTATATGATTTAATAACTGTTGCTTCTCTAGCCGAATACATCTATATTGATCAATATTCTTGAACATGTATTGAAATAGGGCTTGCGGGGTAAAATCCAAAAATAAGCATCGTTAAATACCGAAATATCGGAAGAAATCAAATATCCGCCTGTGAAATTCATAAATACACCGCGCGTTCAGAGCTCTAAGCACCGCTAGCGCTGGGAAGATATAGCCCGTATATAGCGAACACCGCGTGTACACAGTCCTCGTGGTCGTTATACACGTAGCGTGTGGGCGATTCCGCTTTGGCGATATCTAAGCCGTCGGCATAAATATATAATTTCGCAAATATATCAATTAGTAGGCGGTTTCTTGGCCAAATTTGGATAATCCTATATTAGTACAATTATATCCTTTCACATTATTGGTAATAAGAGCTTCCATTTCATTTTAGACGGGGGAGTTTCCAAAACTGGCCTTTACTTTTAACTCAATTATCCCTACATGGATACCTTTAGAATTTATATTTTTAATCTCTACTAAATTAAATAGATTCCCACACTCTTCCTAAATTGGTTTAACTTTCTCACAAATACAAAACAAATGCTCGTTAGTTTCGTCATATTTACCACAAAAGGAACATAAATTATTATTAAAGGGATAGTTGAGTTTTGGTAGAGAGGGCGCTACATGCAGTTATTTCTTGTGAGATAATGAAAAACTAAGTGTAAAATTTGAAAGAGCACAATATTTTAATGACAGAATAAACTTTATTTGATCAGAATCGGTTCAGAAACGGCTGAAATATCCATAAACAAAGCCATTTGTAATAAATGTGGGGCCCAAACTGCGATAATTTTGAACCTCTTCCTCTTTTCAAAAAGTAAAAAAATAGGTATTGAAATAGTTGTTGGTTATTTCTCTATCAAATCACTATTTCAATAAAACATCACATGCACAATATTTTAGTCAGAATGGTTGAAACCGATGAGTGTTTAGAGAGCGCCCTCTTACGCTTTAACGGCTCTTTTTGAATGATAACATTATCTTTACTAAGTCATTTGTAATTTTGTGTTCCTTTTTAGTTATAACTATTAGTTTGTAATGTAATGATGCAGGTTTTGGTTACTAAAATTCAGTTTCACCAAAACTGTACTCTCTTTACCAAAACTCAACTATCCCTTTAACCGAAGCTTTCTATTCAAAATGCATTTTCTAAGTGTTACGAATATTGATTGTATATCTTTCAAAAAATTAAAAAGTCCATATTTAATTCCATATCTATATTTGAGTGGGTATTTTTTATTTTTAAATTGTTTCCATGAAGGGGGAATGCCAAGAAAAATATGTTGTATTTTAGTCATTTCTAAAGTATTTAAACCCCTTCTTTGAAATTCCTCATTTCCTTATATATTGACTTCCCCATCAACAATATGATGCAACTTATAAACATTTTTTACAAATAGTTATTCATCAAAAGGAACATGACCATCAAAATAAACAAATCTATTATTATAAATAATCTCATTCCTTTAGGTGTATCTTTTTTCACAAAAACTTTTCGTGGCCATCCAAAGGTCCAACATATCTCTTTAAAATGCCGGTAATACTAATTTAGATATACCTATGGTTGCGTTATTATAAAATATCAAACATCCTCCAACATCTTTAGTTAAACACTTAAAATACTGTTTCCATCCCCCGTTAAGAGTCGCTTTACCCACGTAATCCTTTGCACTAAAATAAATAAATGAAAGTCTGTTAGTCTAAGTCCACCATTACAATAATCCAAGAACATAACATTTCGTTTAATTTTATCTTTTCCAGTCCACAAAAAGTAAAAAACCAATTTATCAAAATCTTGAAATACCCAAGTGTGTACTGGTGTCAGCGCCGATACATAAATCAATTTTGACAAAATAAACGTTTTTATCAATTGGATTTTCCCCATGAAAGTTAAATCTCTTTGTTTCTACCAAGACAACAACTTTTTTATTTTACCCAAAATTTCCTCATAATTTGTCCTTTCCTGAACTTCAACATCTAAAGAAAAATATATACCCAAAATCTTGACTATTTGTACTACTTTACCAAATGGAAGAGCAATATTTTCATTTTGAGAAGGGCCTAACTATAATATAAAAGTGTTTTTTTTTATTAATTTTTAATCCAGAATTTCTAGCAAAACTTTCAAAAAGTTTCTCTACCATTTTAAATGAGTTTGAGTCCCGAATAAAGAGAGTCATATCATCTGCATAAAGATTTGTGCGTTATTAAAAGTAAATCCTTCAATTTCCGGGTCTTTATAAACCCCTCAAAAAAGGTTCGGAAACTCAAGTTCGATCGATCATATCTCTCGTATTTTTTAATAAGAATACTCAAAATCGGTAACACAATAAAGCCTCATTATATATCTTTCAAACGGTGCATTATGTGTAGTGATTATGTAATTGGGGCGATTGCAGTAGCCCAGAGAATAGGGGGCGGCAGGAAGTGAAATGTCGCAAAATGGCCCTAATGCATTTAATTTATGAGTGCATGACTGTGTTGACCAGTTTTCTAAAGGTTAACATTCTTTTGAATACTGACACCCTTTCCATTCATCAAAATTGTTGAATTTGATACAATTTTAATGGAAATTATCTCTTCATTACGATGGCATATTAATGGTAAGGATTATGCAAATGGGGTGTGTGCAGCAAACCGTAATATGGAGATGGGTCGAGTATGAAATCAGACAAAAAGATATGGAGTTGACAAAAAATCAGAGCGTTACATTTTTTCGAGCTTTTGGGAGCACTTTTTAGCATTTAAAAACAAATATTCATACTTTAAATTGATATCAACGGAAAGCCCAAGAACTCTTCTGTATAAAAATGTGAAATTTATAATGATTTTAGCAAAGGGCGGCTGCAGGGAGATTAATGTGGGGAGCCTCAAAAGTGACCCATTTTGAAAAGCTCTGATTTCAAGGCACAACTGAGTCACTATTCATGCGATTTCAATTGAATTCTTCCCATTCATGGCCAACTCATTCAAGTCGCATTACATCCTCTACACATGGTAAAAGATACCGACACCAAATCAGAGCGTTTTGAAATGGGTCACTTTTGAGGCTCTCCCACATTCATCTCCCTGCAGCCTCTCTTTACAAAAATCATTATAAATTTCGCATTTTCATACAGAAGAGTTGTTGAATATTTTAATTGAAATGCTAAAAATTCCTCCCAAAAGCTCGAAAAAAATGCAACGCTCTGATTTGTTGTCAATTCCATATCTTTTTGTCTGATTTCACACTCGACCCGTCTCCATATTCCGGTTTGCTGCACCCACCCCATTTGCATAATCCTTACGATTAATATGCCATCGTAATGAAGAGATAATTTCCATTAAAATGGTATCAAATTCAAAAATGTTGATGAATGAAAAGGGTGGCAGTATTCAATAGAATGTTAACCTTTAGAAAACTGGTCAACACAGTTATGCACTCGTAAATTAAATGCAAGAGGGCCATTTTGCGAGATTTCACTTCCTGCCTCCCCTGGGCTACTGCAATCGCCCCAATTGCATAATCACTACACATACCGTAAAACTTCGCCTATAGGCGCTACTATCTCACATTATTAACAGGTATTAATCAACAGCCCCAGCCGCGTCCACAAGGATCTAGTATAATGAATATTTATCTAGCCCTTTGTCAACGATCTTCGAGCAGGTCTTAAAGGGATAGTTGAGTTTTGGTAGAGAGGGCGCTAGACTACTTATTTTTTTGGTGAGGTAATGAAAAACTGAGTGTAAAATTTGAAAGAGCATAATATTTAAATAATAAAATCATCTTTGTTTGATCAAAATCGGTTCAGAGACGGCTGAAATATCCATAAATATAACAATTTGTAATAAACCTGGCGCCCCAGGTTTATTAGAGAATTTTGAACCAGCCGTTAAAAATTCAAAAAAATGCTTCCTCTTTTCAAAAATTAACAAAATAGGTAATTAAATAGTTGTTGGTTATTTCTCTATCTAATAACTATTTCAACAAAGCATCACATGCACAATATTTTATTCAAAATAGTTGAAACCGATGAGTGTTTAGAGAGCGCCCTCTTACGTTTTAACGGCTATTTTTTTTTTATAATAACATGATCTTTACTACGTCATTTGTAATTTTGTGTTCCTTTCTAGTTATAACTATTAGTTTGTAATGTAATGATGCAGGTTTTGGTTACTAAAATTCAGTTTCACCAAAACTGTACTCTCCTTACCAGAACTCAACCATCCCTTTAATGAATATTCATGATAGCATAATCATGTAAAGTTGAGAAAAGGTAAACGTTACTTAGGGTTAAAAACCCTCCAAGCAAGCTGCAGAAGTAGCTCTTGGGTCGGTGGTTGGTCCAAATCATTCTAGGCATGGCGGTATGTAAAGCCGTAGGTTCAAGTCGCATTGGATAAATTAATTTTTTATTCTTCAATTTCATCATGTTCATAGGAATTTTGTTTTAACAAATTATGCCAAATTAATGAAGGAAAATCATTAACTTTTTGTCAGATACACAATTATGACATTCAGTTTAAGTCATGGCATTCCCTGCCCACACACACGCGTACACTTTTTTTTTTTTTTTTTTTTTTTTTTTTTTTTTTTAAATGATTTTTTATTTCTCCAAATTATTAACATAACATTTACAATTGAATAACATTTTTGAAAATACAAGTTTACATCTCAAGTGTACAAATCGAGTGTAATTCACAAAAATTAAACACAATGGAGATTTAACAAAAAATAAAAAGAAGTAAGACACGCTACTTCTCTCATCCCCCCTTCCCCACCCCCTACACACTCACCCCCTCCCCCCCCCCCCCCAACCCTACCCCGGAAATCTGCTCACATCCTTTAAAACAATAAATAATAATGCTTACAAAATACATATTTAAATCAATACTTTTTAAATAATTTTTTTTAATTTTTTTTTACAAGCTCACGGGGGAAACATCACATAATTATGAAGAGTTCATTCTTTCAATCTTATTCTAATTTTACCGTTTCCCATTTTTGTAAATGTAGTCCTAATTTTCCCATTTTAATTGCTATTCCCTTTTCCTGGGCCTTATAATCCAATAACAGTTTCTGTATTTTATCAATATTAGGTAGAACACCCTCTTTTCTAAATACAAATAAAATATATTTTACCATAAAAATGATGGTATTGCAACATTTTATTCTATTTGAATTACCTGACAATCCAACAAATTTATCCCGCCAATTTAAGTCCTTTATTTTATCTAACAAAAAACGTTGTATCAAAGCTTGCCATGTCAATTTTACATTTAAACAAAATAAAAATAAATGCGAATATGTTTCCCTTTCCCGTTTACAGTACGAACACAAGTTGTCTTCAACAAATCCAAATCTAAATAAATTATCTTTAGTGTAAATTGCCCCATGGAGTAACTTAAATTGAAACTCTCTCTGTTTCCCAATTATTAATGTTATTCTTGGTCTAAAAAAACATTCATACATTTCTTTATCTATAAAATTTAAATCATTTAGTCCATCTCTCATCTGTAAATCATATGTCTTTTGCAATTCTCTAATAAAATAATCATATATTTTTCTTGATGGTACATCCTTAAAACTTAATTTTTTATCCAAAAGATATAAATTAATATTTTAATTGATTAAGTCTACCTCACAAAATTGTATCAAACCTAAATCAATTTTCCAATCCCTCCGAATCGCATGATTATTGTAAGTAAATTGTCACCTCTCATACCAAGGTTCAAAAAGTATGCAACGGGTTTAACATGTCCATTATCCATAACATGGTTCAACATAACAATCCCTCATTCAAATAATTCTTTATCAAATACCATCTTATTTTTTTTTATACATATATTCCTATTATTAAAAATAATTGGATTCATACAACCATTAAAATGCCTTAAATTATCAATCTCTTTCCAAGCTTTCAACATTTCCAAATAATAAGGTGGAATCTTGAACCTAAACTTCATCTTATGCATTTCATTATCACATAAGAAAATTAGCGTTCCTCCTACTGAACTTAAGCAATAATCAAAAAATTACTTCCATCCCAAATTTCTTTCTCCATATAATAGTCGTTTCACCCACATTATCCGCTGCGTTCTAACAAATATTTCAAAATTAATCATTTTTACTCCACCATAATTATAATTTTGATACATAATTTTTCTTTTTATACGATCCTTCCCTCCCCATATAAAATCAAACGATATTTTCTCCACTTCTATATAAACCCATAGGGGAACAACAAGGAGAGATGAAACATAATTCAACTTTGTTAATGCATACGTTTTCAATAAATGTATTTTACCCATAATAGTCAAATCCCGTTGTTTCCACCAACCTAGAAGCTTTTTAATTTTACTTAATATTTCTTTGTAATTTAAATCATCTTTTAATCTAAAATCGACCGAGAAATTAACACCTACAATTTTTACTTCCTTAACAAATTGTCCAAATAAAGGCCCATCTGGTTTCCCATTTTCCTCACCCATATACATAAAATGTGTCTTTTCCTTATTAACTTTCAAACCACTTACTTTTTCAAATTCTTCAAATATATATTGCAACCTTCTTATGGAGTCTAAATCTCACACACAAACACACACACACACACACTTTTCTTTTTCTTTTTTTTTTTTTTTTGGGGGGGGGACTTGGCCTTGGTGCGTGCCTTGCCAGATTTTCCTCGTCCAGACATGGTTGATTTGGTTTGTTTGCTTGAAAAGGTGTGGAACGGAGCGAGTAGATATCAGTGAATATCACACACACACACGCACACGCACACACGCACACACACACGCACACACGCACACACACACACACACACACTCACACACAAACGCACACACACACGTACACGCACACACGCACACACACACGCACACGCACACACACACGCACACACACACATACACACACACCCACACAAGTCGTGTGCGCGGGATGGGAGGGGGGGGGGGGGGGGGGGCACGGGCGTCGATCTGTCATTGATACCCATTCATCAGGGGGATGATCTATTCGTCCATCCTCCCCTGATGAATGGGTATAACATAAGTATCGACGCCCATGGGGGAGGGGGGGGGGGGGGGGTGCATGTCCGTCGCCAAAAATGTTAGAGGCCGAGACCGAGACCACTTGTTCAGTTGTTTCCTCAAGGCCGCTAAATAGTGGTAAAGGGGGAGGGGGCACGTTGTAACCTGGAAACCGGTGTGCGTCGTAAGATACGATAAGAAAAGAATCACATGGAAACCAAACATGCAGGCGGGCGTAGATACTAATGTAATAAATATTCATAGGGGGGAGGGGGGGGGGGGCGGGTATCAATGACAGATCTACGCCCATTTGTTAATATGTTTGTATATCCTGCAGTTGGGATGAAATATTTCATGAATACATAGGCGTACCCGGGGGGTGGGGGTTCAACCCCCCCCCCTTTTTGACCCAAATATGGCTGTTTTTACGACTACCCTCCCCCCCCCCCCCCCTCTACCCCTCCCCCTGCATGCTGACAAATATTTTTCCTGGCCAACCCCCCCCCCCCCCTGGAAAAAACCCTGGGTACGCCACTTCATGTTGTTGCTATTCATCTGAAATAGTGTAAATACTTGTTGGTGGTGCATCATGGACACTGCTTTTAATATTGTATGGTGCCTATTGAAAACAGGTAATGCGGAGAGTACAATGATGATAATGAGTGAGTGGAGGGAATAGTTCAAACAGAACAGTTCGAACAATAAATTTCCGCCTAGGGCCTCAAATAATGAAATAAATTGGACACCTGTTGTCTGAACAGTCTGACATAATCATGAATGCAACATGTCCAAGATGTGTGAAAGGGCTGGAAGAACATATTCTTTAAGTTCCGTTAGCTACCAATAAAATGAGCGTGGTTCACCGGTATGCGAGCTGTCTTTAAATCTCAAGGTACGCAGTTCAAATCCACCTAAGATATTCCCGGGTTTTTCTTTTATCTATTAATGGATGGTCCTATTTTTTTTCATAATGAAGCAACAATAGCTTCATCATGAATTGTGTAACGTATTTATATGTCTTTCTTTCATTTCATTTTATTTTTTCTGTTTTTTCCTTTTTTTCTTTCATATTCCTTTATTTCTTTTGTTTTAAATGTTTGAATTCATCTTTTTTGGTAACTTGCATTTTCTGCAATGTTTTCATGATTGTTTTGGTTTCCATTCATTTCAAACACGGTGCAACATCATCACAATCAACTCATGTAACAGTGTAATTGGGGATTCCATGAATGTTGATGAGGTGGTCCTCTGAGCCATCGTGGGCGACTGTGATGCCGCACTTGTCGAAGCCGCGGATGACGGTGTCCTTCAGCGTCGTGGTCATCTCCTCCCACACCTGCCCCACCCATTGTGTTATTAACACGCACCTCTCGCTCGTCGTCAGCTTGTTCTCTAAATAGCCAGAGAGATGATCCTGTAAAGAAATAATAAAACACGATTTAATAATCAATCTAACAAGACAATTGAAATTAATTTATTATTACATTATTTTTAGTCAAATTAAATGTAAAACAAAATAAATAAAAAACAAAATGTCACTAACATCCATGTGCTTGGTGGAGAGGTCACCACACTTCTGCTTGAATGTCCTGTTGAATACGACATCCAGGGGTTGGACAAGTGAGGTGCATCCAGGTGGGATGAGAGCGGGGGTCGTACCCACGTCTTTCAGTTCTGTTAAGACCCGTTCTGTCTTTTGCGCAGCATGCACATTGGCCACAAGAAGACTTCTACACTGTCCCGCTATCGCTGGGCGCCACAGCTTCTCCACCCAATGAAGCATCATGGCCTCGTCGCACCAGGCGTTCTCCTGGAAGACGACTTCCACGCGGTCATCCCATCGTTTCCTTTCCTCCTCTTTCAGCGCCTTCCCCATCCCTTTGAATATGACTATCGGCTTTACTCGCGGTTAGCCGTCAGCAAACACTGTCAACTGAACAGTACATTGTCGTTTTTCCTGGCCTGATTGCCCTGCTCTGACCCATACTGTTTTTGCCCCTTTTTTCTCGTACGTTTTCCCACCTCCAAAAACGAATGGCATGGGTGTCTGGTCCATGTTTGCAATGGTCTTTTTTGTCCATTTACCGAGGGGTCTGCCCCGTTGCCTTTTTCCGGCTCCCCTTACAGCGTTTCTTCGAATGAACGTATGGAACTCGCGGAGCTTTTATGTTTTATTTTCAGGGGGGGTTTGAGCGATTGAAGTCGTTTCCCGATAAGACAGACCGTTTCTGTTAATGAATTTGGCGAACCATCCTCTCGAGAATGTCAGTGGGTGCGATGGATCCATTTCTTGTTTGAGTTTCTTTGCCCTACTAATCACCCACCATTTCTTCACTCTTAAGCCTTTTTGTCGTTGCACCTCAATTTCTTTCGCCAATCTGTCTTCAAGTTTTGGCCACATTGCCTTCCTACTCCCGTTAACCCTCTTGCTTTTGCACCGACTTAATATCAATGTTTTTTCCTGTTTCAACCACCTAAGTACCGTTTTGCTGTTCAGTTCAAAGTGTTTCGTCGTACGGGAAAGGTTCGAAATATGGTAAAAACAGACAACTTCTAGCTTAAATTCTCTCGAATAACTTTTTCGGCGCGCCATTTTTGCTGTTTACTTAACCTGTGTGATATTACCCAATGAAGGTTAAACATCTTTGTGAAAGTCTCTTGCAGTCCTAAGCTTTTCTGAATTACCGGCTTGAAGTCGGGGATTAGGGGTGGGGTGGGATGCGGGGGAGGGGAATTAATAACCTTAAAACCAAATGTCTTTATTTATGTCCGTATACTCATTTTATGTGGTTTACGATACATTCGTTTATAGTGTGTTTTTTAAATAATATTTGTTATGAATGTTAGACACCCTTGGTCCATTTAATAATGTCTCTCAAGCTACCCATCATCCACCCCCTTCGACCCCTCCAAAATATTTAACTGAACATCTCGACCAGTCAATCAATGAGGATTACGTATTGTATTCGAATTAATTTAAGAAAAGACGCACCTTATCCCTAATAGGGCCGGGGGGGGGGGCCATAATGGCCCCCCCTCCACGATTTTTTGTATTGGTCCAAAACGCTGTACAATGACGCGCCGCAGCTTGGTGGCTTTTTTCTATCGGGTCTTGCGCACATTTTAAAACAAAAATTTTGAAAATTGGACCTACCGTTACAAAGTCACGTGACCTTTTGTCTATGCATGTCAGCCCGAAAATCGCTCAATTTCGTGATTTGTGTACAAAACATATGTAAATATCAATTTTCGTAAAATGAGGTGTATCATTAGTTATTTGGTGTTGTTTACATGTTATATGTTGGTTTGGGGATTCAAAATAGTTAAATTATAGTTAGAAATAAAATAAACAACAAAAACAATCAAATACATAAGTTTAAAAAAACTAAGAAATACATAAGAAATTAACAAAACAATAGAAAACATAAGGAAGAACCGGGCTCTTCCAATTTTTTTTGTCGTATTATCATTACAAATGCTCTAATGAAAATATGTAGTGAAAACCAGAGTTTAATTATGAAGAATATATGATTTATGGGTAAAAATATGAATTTCATGACTTATTTGCATAAATTACCATAAATATGCAAATTAATGAATTTTTAAAAATTTGTAATAATTACCATTGTATTCTATACACTACACTTATCATGCGTGCAAAATTTTACGGCGATCGGCCGCTCCGCGGCCGAGATCTTAGGGGGGGGGGGTATAATGCCCCCCCCCCCCCCCCCCCGGCCTGCTGAAGACCTCAAATAGCCCGGCCCTTTTAGGGTTAAAGCCAGATCCCATTAATGCTAGTAGATGACAATACAAAACAATTCAATCAAATTAAATAGCAATGTAGCTATCGAGTCTGTATATGTACAGTATACACGGGCGTAGCGAGTTACGTAATACCTATTCAACTGGGGGGGATGTAATCCGATGAATGAATAGCTCATCCCCCCCACTTGAATGGGTATCAATGTCATGTCTACGCCCGTGACAGTATACATTCTGCCTCATAGCCATTGGTTCCTGATATGTTTGAATAAGGGAATGTGTTTTACATTAACATGTTATAGTATATTCACATATCATTCCATAGAAGCATCTACAAATATGTATCACGAAATCGCTCTATATTTAAGCATTATGTTCATATAATAATGTAATTTGTCTTTAACTAGTTTCCTCTTTTCGGTTGACTTTCTATTCATTACGATCACCTGTTTGGTTTCCATGTCATTCTTTTGTTATCATATCTTACGATGCACACTGAAGCTGTTACTAGGCAGATAAACCTCGTACAAGCAGTCGATCTGTTTGAATATTACGTAACTATGCATTATAGCGCTCTCTGCATGATAGTCCATTTTGTAATGGCATGTTATGCCGTTGATTTACAGTCGATTAACTGATCGAGGTTATCCCAGATGTCGTCATCATTTTTGTAGCACTTGGGCAAGAAAATATAGTAGCGATCTTGTCTATCGGAGGAGACATTTTGTCCGTTTATCAATCTGAGTGGACTTTGGGGCCAACAATTGATTTATATTGGGATTACAGATACTTGCTAGCATTATTCTGGTATTCACGTGTGTGAGGTGTGTGTGTTATGTGCGTACTGTATTCGAATGAATGAAAACAAAACCAATCATGAAAACATTGTTTTTAAATGCAGGTTACAAAATAAAAGATGAATTAAAACAATTTAAAACAAAATAAATAAAAGAATATAATGAACAACAAATGACGAGAAAAAGAAATGAAAATGAAAGAAGAATGACAAAAGGAGGGAAATAGAACCAACAACTAATAATATAAAAAACGCAGGACTTCATTTGATCCGCGTACTTTGAGATCTAAAAACAAACCAATACCATCTACCGTTGAACCACCTTCAATTGTTGGGGATGAAACGGAATTTAAAGCATGATATTCTTTCAGCCCTTTCATACATCTTGGACATGTTTCATTCATGATTATGTATAATTATTCAGAACAGGTGTACACTCTATTTCATTATTTGAGGTGCTAGGAGGAACACTATTGTTCGAACTTTATCCTCATTGTGCTCTCCGCATTATCTGTTCTGAAAAGGAATTCATGATGCACCACCAACAAGACTATTCACACTATTTCAAATGAATAGCTACAACATATATATTTGCATAAACTATTCAGTTTTATCTCAACTATAGAGATACAAACATATTGACTAACACAGCTGGGGGCAGGGGCCCGATTACGGACCAGCGACATTTACCATGGTATTTAGCATCATTGGTTCTAACTCATCGATGTCAATATGCTAGAATTACATTAAAATCAACAGAACGTAGCAGAGCAGTGGAGCACACATACCGCCCTTACTCATTCAACCGTAAAGCTTATCTAGAGATCAGTGGAACTAGGGCTGGTCCTGGGTCATGATCGTACTCTCGTCCACAGGTTCCAAGTTACAGCGTGCAGCAATAGCAGCATAAAATCAAAGAATGCATGACACGACATCTCAAGTTCGTATCTGACAGGCATAATGAACATAATCGTAGTCATAGCGTGCGTGTGCTGTATGCATACTAATAGGTGTGTGTGCTGGGGGATGGGGCGGGCCGGGGCTATGTTATTAATAAGTTGTTATTAATTCTTGGACGGAACAGAGTAAAATATAGTGTGTGCTTGATGAAGAGTTGGATGGAACAAGGTGATGAATCAATTTTAAAATTACCCTACCCCCTCCCCCTTTATGCATCCACTAATATATAAAGCTAAATACTAGCAGAATGTCAGGACTTCTCCTGAATGTAATAATTGTGTAATTAAAATTTTAAAAAATCACTTATCCAGTGCGTCTTGAACCTACGGCTCTACATACCGTGATGCAATTTTACCTTACATTGATTTTCACCAACCACCGACCCAAGAGCTACTTCTGCTTGCTTGATTGGATTTCAACCCTTAGTAACGTTCATCTTTTCTAACTTTGCGTGATAATTCTATCATGAATATTCATTTAGACCGGCTCGAAGATCGTTGACAAAAGGCTAGATACATATTCATTATACTGGATCATTTTGGATGTTTGATGGCGCTATTGAACCAGTACCGCCTATAGGCGAAGTTTTACGGTAATGCACCGTTTGAAAGGTATATAATGAGGCTTTATTGTTTCACCGATTTCGAGTATTCTCATTAAAAAATAGGAGAGATATGATCGATCAAACTTGAGTTTCCGAACTTTTTTGAGGGGTTTATATTGAACGAGCTAGAAATTCAATACAAAGTATAAACAAATATGGGGACAAGGGGTCCCCCTGTCTAACACCTCTCTTAAGTAGATGCGCCCCGATTAAAACACAACTTTGAGCATTATTATAAATAGTCTCCACCAATCTACAAAATGACGGTCCAAAACCAAATGTAATCAAAACCTTCTCAAAAAAAAAGTATGTGAAACGGAATCAAAAGCCTTTTCAAAATCAATTATCATCATATATCCAGGTATTTAATTGACTGATGAATGATGAATTATATCATATATCATTCTTATCGCTTCACCTATGTTTCGACCCTTTAGATATCCCACGTGGTCGACAGAATTTAATTCATTTAAAACTTTTTTAATACTTATTGAAAGCACATTAGTCAACATTTTAGAATCTACATTAAAAAAAGATATTGGCCTATAATTGTTTATAAAGAAGGGATAATTTCATTCTTTATGAATTAAACTGATAACCGCCTGCTTTTGTGATGAAGAAAGTTCCTTCTTTCCAAAAAGCTGACTTTATAGAATCTACAACTAAATGTCCTATTAATGGCCAAAACAGTATATAAAATTCAACACTTAATCCATCATTCCCCGGGGATTTATTAGATGACATTTCTTTCATGGCTGCAATACATTCTCCGTTTGTTTTTTTACCCTCACATAATGCACACAAATCTGAATATAATTTTGGCCTGAAAAAAAAATCATCCACAAACTCAATTTCCTCTTCCAATTGAGCATAAAGCTTACTATAAAATGTATATATTTCCTGCATAATATATGTTTGATCAAAACTTATATCTTCATAAATATAAAGTTCACTAATCAATGTTTTCTTTTAATTAGACTTCAGTAATTGAGTAAAATACCCAGTGTCTCTTTCTCCACATTCATTTTTTTTTTTTTTTTTTTTTACCTCTTACGAGGGACTTTATTTCAGAAGAACAATATATACATAATTATACAATTAATAAAATTATAAACTAAAAGTGTTCATATAATTGGCATATTCCTTTTACATTTCTTAATTTGTTTCGAAGGTAAGCACAATTCAAAAAGTTTTTTATTTCTATTTTAACCTCTTTTAATAATATATTGGTTTTAAAATAATTGTTTGCCTTATCATTCACAAATTCAATATAATTTCTATAAATGACAAACTCAGTAATATTAATAATAAAATTAATACACCAATTTTCATTTGCAAAATTTTGCACACCTATTATAATAACTTTTTCATCAATACGAACTATTATTTTATACATATGAAAAATTATATTTTCTATTATTTTCCAAAGGATTTTTATCGCTTTACAACGTAATAACATGTGCAATGTTGTGTTAACACAATTACAAACATCACATTTATTTTCATTCAATATTTTCCATTTAAATAAATTGTCTTTCGAAGGTAATATTCTATGAAGGAGTCTAAAATTAAATTGCTTAATTGTATTAACCGATATTTGTTTCAATTTAAATAATAAAACATCATTCCATATAAAATCTTCTGGTAATGCAAAGTAGGCTTGCCAATAAATACAAAATAGTGGCTTCGTTCGTTTCATTTTTATAAGAACAGAATAAAAGTGTCTTGCCTTCATAGTATTTATATCAATCGAATTTCCTGCTGATATTTCAAACAAACTCTCATTATTATTATTTTGCGGTGCTCTATCTTGTAGTTTATCTAACCAACATTTCGGAAAAGACTTTTTCAATTTAACAAAATTGAAATTATACAATAAATTATTTGCTATATTGTCTGGAAAAATATCTTTTAATTCACACCATTGACCATTTCTAATTACATCTTTTACTTTAATGATGCCTAAATTAATCCATGTTTGAAAATATAACATATCATTCATACATGTTATATTACTATTATACCACAACACTTGGTTTTCTATTTCCGTTACATGTAGCAAATCAATAAATCGTAATTTACTCCATATACAAACGAAATCCAAATAAAACGCGGGTAGCTTAAATTTATTTGCAAGTAAAACAATGTCTTTTGTATTACAATTATATTTTAATAACAATGGGAAACCCCCAATCTTACTTGTCCAATAAGAAAACAATATCTTCCATGCTCCATTCTTATCGCTCAAAAATTTTGATATCCACGATAAACGTAAAGAATGTAATTTCAAATCCATATCCACCATATTCAAACCCCCTGCTATTTCCTCATTTATAATAACACTTCTTTTAACTTTATCTATCTTAGAGTTCCATAAAAAGGAAAATATCAACCCATTCAATTCCTTTAAAATATAATTTGGAACTGGTACAGCCGTCGAAATATATACAAATTGTGAGGCTATTAGTAATTTTATTATTGTTACTTTCCCAAAATATGTTAATCTTCTTTTTTTCCATAAATTTATAATATTTGTTATCTTTTCAATTCTTCCCGCCCAGTTTAGTCGATCAATTTCGTCGTTATTTTTACCCACAAAAACTCCCAAACATTTCACTGGTGCATCACTGCATTTCAAATTTTCTATTATTATATCATCTTTTAATACCATTATATCCGATTTATCCCAATTAACTTTTGGACCTGCATTGTCACCAAATCTATTTACTTCTTCCATAACACATCTCACTGATTCTTCCGAATCAACAAATATTACAGTATCGTCAGCATACTGAACGATTTTAATTTCTTTTACAATGTGACCCACTTTAATATCATTTATCAACTCAATACCTTTTATTAAATCATTTTGCCTTATCTTTGTGGCTAACACTTCTGCAACAATAATAAATAAAAGAGCCGACAATGGACAACCTTGTCGAACTCCACGCTCAATACAAAACTTTTGCGAAAGCCATCCATAATTATGTACACGTCCACAAGCATTACTATATAATGTTTTAACCCATTTAATAAATGATAATTTAAAATTCATTTTTTTCAATGTTACTAATAAAAAATCATGTTTCACGTTATCGAACGCTTTTCGAAAATCAAGAAACATAATTACACCACTTGTATTTGAAGTCTTACAATAATCAATAAGATCTTGAACTAATCTAACATTTTCAGTTGCAGCTCTATCTTTTATGAATCCCGACTGATCATCTGATATTATATATGAAATAATTCTTTTAACACGTTGACATAAAACAGAAGCCACGATCTTGTAATCGATATTCAGTAATGAAATTGGACGCCAGTTGTGTAAAGACGCCTTATCACCTTTTTTATATAACAAAGTAAGGATAGACTGTGACTGTGAAGGGGACAATGCTCCCTTTCTAAACCCCACATTTAAACTGTCAATGAGTATTTCCTTTATATCATGCCAAAAGCATTTATAAAACTCGACACTGAGTCCATCGCCCCCTGGAGCTTTATTACTATTCATAGAATTGATAGCGTTCCAACATGCTCCCTCTTCAATTTCACCCTCACATTCATCTGCTTGTTCATCTGTTAGAGTATTCAAATCTAAATCATTAAAATAATCATCATAATTGCCCATTTTTTCATCTTTTTCTAAATACAAATCTTCATAAAATTCTCGTATTTTTATAAGAACATTTTCTCTATCAAAAATAATATTATCATTCACTTTAACACAATCAATTTCCTTCTTAATTCCACGAGATTTTTCAAGTTGTAAAAAATATCTTGATGATTTTTCGCCATGTTCTAACCATTTATCCCGTGACCTTATAAAGGCACCTTCACATTTATAAGTATACCAAGTATCTAATTGTTTTGCTAATGCCTTCATTTTTTTAACATTTTCATCATCAGGATTTTCATCAACAGTCTGACATATATCCTTATAATCTTTTTCCAATTTAGTATAATACATTTTCTTTTGATTTTGTTCATTTTTTGCGTATTTTATACTATATTCTTTTATCTTTAATTTACACAGTTCCCACTTCATTTGCGCATCCAAATCAATATATTCATTTTTTACACGTTGTATTAAATGTCTTATTTCATCTACGTACTTCACATCCTTTAAAAGAGAATTATTCAACTTCCAATATCGTTTACCACGTTTACCATCAGCTATTTTAATTTTCAGTGAAATAGCATTGTGGTCACATTTCAAGGCAGGTCTAATATCTGTTGAGTACACCAAATATGAATGATTTTTTGAAATTAACCAATAATCAAGTCTAGAGAAAATACGTAATGATATTTGTCTCCAAGTAAATTGTTTTTTGTTAGGATAGAATTTCCTCCATATATCTATTAATTGATTACATTTTTGGAATCTTTTCATTGCTTCTATTAAAACATAGGCATGCGACATCCCATATGTATCAATCCTTCCATTTTGTACACAATTCCAGTCTCCACCAGCTAACATAATATCATTGTCCTGTTTTATGCGTTTAATCCACAGTTTAACATTTTTAAAGAAATTATTTTTCTCACATTTCTTTGTTGGTGCATAAACATTTATACATAAAAATACTTTTTCTTCACAATGTAAACGAACAGCTAGTACTCTGCCTCCTAACTGTGTGTACACATTGTTTATATTAATATTGAGATCTTTTCGTATTAAAACCATAACTCCGCGTGAATGATGCGAGCCATGGTTAAAAAAGCAAGTACCGTTCCATTCTGCTTGCACGCAGTCTTCCAGTTCTTTTGAGAGAAAAGTTTCTTGTAATAACGCTATGTCACATTTCTGATTTCTGAGCCACATCCATATTTTGTTTCTTTTCCGTTTATCTCTGAGACCCCGTACATTCAGAGATATGAAATGTAGAGTTGAGCTCATGCTTGTTCAATACAAAATAGAAATCTAGTCATAATCATATGATTACATTTATCTATGTCCAATTTTCGTTCTAGTACAATACAATTTAACGATTTATTGCTTTTGCGAGAATCAAGTAGAGACTTTTTAGTCTTCAGATTCATACTTTTAAATTCCATATCTATTATGTTTTCATCTAATCTTTCGGTTTCACTTTTTAAATCGTTTTTGTTTCCTTTTAACCGCGTGTTTGTTGCCGGCTTTTCGTGCGGGGGGTGTTTCCGGTGACAGACTTGAATCGTCGTCACTGGCATCTTTCTCTTCCCCATTGGCATCGTTCGATCCCACCATTGATGTGCTATGCCTTGCATGGATTTTATTTGTGTACATCCTTCGGCTGGTTTCGGAGCAGTTTATAGCTCCGTCAGAAGCGTAAGATGTCGTCACCGTATCTGCGATGTTGGTAGATTCGGCATCCGTTGAAGAATCGCCGTCGTTACTCAGGGTTACCCACGACGATTGCTCTCTAGCTTTGTGTAGCGGGCGAATGAAGTCAGCAAGCGTTGATTGTCGCGATCGCACATTTGCAGCCTTGGCGTCCTCAGTTGCTACGCGATCATCGGGATGGTCATTGTTGTCGCTGCGTGCTTCTGGTGTAATCCGAGCTCTTTGTTGATCCGGCTGGATGTATTCAGGGCAGATGTTTTGCATGTGACCTGGTTTCTGGCACCTTTTGCAGCGCACCTCATTCTGACATCACATTCATAGTGTGATGCTCTAGAACGAATCTTAATACCTTCAATAATATAAATGTAACAATCCTGTAAGTCTTTTTTTTGTTCTTAGTCATCAACTTTTCCCTGGTCTATTCCATTCAACAATTCATTTTCCAACCTTAAAAATATCTTCTTCCAAATGATAAATTCTTTGTTTTCGTTGTTTCGCCTTTTCTTTTGAATATTTTCTAATAAGATTTCTAATTTTCATTTTTAAAAATCCCATGAAACTCTTTTATCTTCTATTTCTATTCGAAATTCTTCTTTTAATTTAATAATTTCCTATTTAATACAATTAATAAATTCATTATCTTGTCATAAACTATTATTCAATTTCCAATTTCCAAAACTAAAATGAATAAATTAACTTATATTCAAATTGCAATTTAATGGCTGAATGATTCGGAGCCGTAGAAAGTATTATATCACACTTATGTACTATATGTTATCATTACGAAAGAGCCGTTAAAACTCAAGAGGGCGCTATTAAACAAATCATCGGTTTTAGCCTTTTTTCATACAAAATTGTGCATTTAATGGGGGTTTTTTTAATAATGATGCAATAGAGATATCATCAACGACTTTTTAATAACCCATTCTGATTTTTTTTTTGTCAAAGAAGTCTTCGCGCATTTTTTGAAATTTGTTTAAAAAGTCTAAATATCGCCCGGTGATTGCCGGTGAAGAACATTTTTAATAAAAATATATTTACGGATATTTCAGCCGTTTCTGAACCGATCAAATAAAGTTTATTATTTCATTAAAATAATATGTTTGTTTTAATTTGACAGTCAGTTTTTCATTATCTCACCAACAATATCGGGGGGCACTTCGGGAAATACCAATACTCAACACTACCTTTAATCATAAAGGACATCTCACATACATAAGACTTTTTGTTTATATTTATTTTCGGATTTTAACAAAAATGTCAACGTTTGTATCTGGGCTTTTATTGAAATCGAAAAGGCCCCATACGTAGATTTGTGTGTAGGCCTATTGTTGTCTTCTAAGTGTTGAAAAAGGGCAAAGATGTGATTTGTATTCTAAAAACAAATTATCTACCCTGGTTCAAGTTTGAAAATTAAAATTAACGGATATATTTATTCAATTTTATATATTTTAGGATTAAGGTGTCTTTTTTTTTGGTCAGGTCTTTCAAACGTAACGAAACACAAGGAGAATACACGCACGCACGCGGAAATTCTGCATAGAGCTCCTGTACCTCAAATGCGTGCGTCACAGGCTGTGTGGTAAATGTGCGCGTCAAGCCTCAATTTCGGTACAATCTTCCAAAAACCCGATGACCCTGCTGCTCCATGCATGGGCTAACTACCAACTCCATTATTCGCGAATGTGCAGTAGCACCAGCGTGCACCACGTGCAATTCTGAATGACCATTGATGAAAAGGTATGCTCTTTGTGCAAATTATCTTGCCCCTCGTGATTTTGAATGACTATTTACGAATTCGAATGCTGCTTTGACACGGCGATGGCAAATCGCGCGAATTCGTTTGCTCCTATTATCAATTGGATTGACACAATTGCGAAATTTACCGGGAAAACCTATATAATCACGCCACCGGGGTCAAGTCTTACAAGCATTATGTACAGGCAATAATGAGAAACCAAAATTACAATCATGAAATGAAAACTAAACAAAAATTCATGATTTGGTGGACTTGTGAATTGTGATTTATTATCTTCTGTAGTTAACATCATTATATCCATCATTCATGTCACGTTACATAAATTTGCACATTAGCTTAGTTAGTAATTAGATTTCAGCTTTATGCTGATATCAACGCGTGATTCTACTAAATGGAAATTATTTAAGGATTTACATGTTAATAATTGTTTTTACATTTTCTACAGTCTATTACACCTCAAGTTCACACACTAGACTTCATTATGACGTAGCATAATAATCATGTAAATACAGTGGAACCTCGTTATAACGAGTAGCTTGGCACCATGATAATTACCTTATTTAAACAGAGATCTTGCACAACAATTTATGTCTAGAAATAAATACTTTTCAGAGACTTTCAGGTTTACATAAATCTTGTGAAGCACCCACTTGTGATATATTGGTTAAACAATATCGAGCTCGTACCAGTAAATAGACACTATTTTCAAAGGTTTTTAAATACCGTTACAGTGTTCTGCTTTCTGGTTATATAAGGGTTCACAGTGGAGCCTTGTTATTACGAGAAGATTTGGATCAATAGTAAAAACCTGTTTATATCAAGTTGTTTGTTCTATCAAGGCAGAAAAAACTACTTAAAGAGAATTACCTTATTTTAAGTGGATATTGTTATGTTCAGAGTTATTCCAAACACAGTTCCACTGTTTGTGTTATAATGACGAGCCATGGATCAAGAAATGTACAAGATCAGGATAGAAAAGGGGCATTTTAATACATTCTACCATATGTCCCCCCAAAAGTACAATCGGAATTTCTGCAACAATAACTTTAAGGATAGTAGATCAATCATAATGCTATTTCAATATATGAAAAAATATTTTATTATCTACATCTTGCAGAAAACCCTTTTCGATTTGCTTTAGTGGTCATGGAGAATGGGGATCTTTGTAAATCATGTCATGGGGGTTTACCCCTCCCACTTAGAAAATTTTTCGAAATTGGCGTTTAAAATATCACTAAAGCAGTATGGTCATTATTGTCCTTATCATTATTATTGTTATTATGCATTTTGTAAGATTTTAAAAAGATTCAACTTCAAAAAAGGTGGGGATTGTTTGTACTTGTACAGGCCACCACCCCCCCCCCCCCCCCCCCCAATACAAAAAAGTGGGGATATATCCCCTATCCCTCGGGTTCAAACGCCCGATGAGACACTAAAACTCACGCTGTTGATCCCATGTGTATCTCCTGGTGGAACTGTTGTTTCTGGCATAAACTGAAAACCAAGGCGCTGGCTGGACTAACTGGAATCTAACAGGACTAACAGGATTATTCCTACACTTTGTGACTAACTATCCATTGAGTCACGCATGAGTAAGCACACAAAGTGCCAATCTTTCCTTTGATGTGTGCTCACTCATGCATGACTCGATGAACCAATTTCATTTTCACACAGCAGTGTAGGAACAATCCTGCTGAGTTATTTTGCTCAAAACATTTTTGTTAAAAAGTTATGTTATTCTAATCAGGAGGGGACTTACTTTTTTGTTGATGTTATTCCAACAATACTGATCAATTAAACCCAACACAAAAAAAGTCCCCCTTAATCATGTTAATCAAATAACATAGCCATAAGCGACCAAGCGGGGGAGGGTATGGGAGGGGGTGTCCCCCTCCCACTGTACACAGCCCAAAAAAATTAAACAACTTTTTAAACAGCCACAAACGGTGTTTAAGCCGGTCCCTCTAACAACGTTGTTGAAAATTTTGAACAACCAATATCTTGGTTGTTCAAAATTTTAAACAATGTTGTGTCCCTCTAACAACATTGTTTACAATTTTGAACAACCAAGATCTTGGTTGTTCAAACTTTTAAACAATGTTGTTAGAGGGACCGGCTTAAACAGCGTTTTTGGATGTTTAAAAAGTTGTTTAATTTGTTTTGGCTGTGTAGGGAGCTTTTGCAAATGTTTGGCTTTAAATTGTGCGAGTTGGTGCATACCCAAGACAGACTTTGAAATGTATGGTGGGGAGCATGTAATTTCGCATAATTCGCATAATTAGGCGCTATGCCCGCGGCCTCCCACTTGGAAAGATTCTTTAAACTGATATAGTGCGCTATTGCTACTAGGGCGCGAATGTATTAATATCTATCATAACATCATTTTCATCACACATTTACTAAAACATTTTAATAATGAATGATAACGACACATTTGGCTTAATTTCGGGTCGCTCGATATTTTGTTTATGCCAAACGATTGGGGAGGGCAAGTACGTGCCCCCCCCCCCCCCCCCCCCTCTCCGTAGCGCCACTGACCCTACCGGATCGTCCTACACAACAGGGAACTAACAACATGAAAATAACATGAGGTAGTTAACAAGAAGAAGACAGGTAATACTACATGACGATGACGTCGCTGGGTTTGAAAACTTAATTCGTAGTGTTATATTATGTTATTATGAACTCTTGTAAGGTATTGTTTTAGGTAGTAAGGAAAGTGCACCTTAATAGTGTATTTTTGGTACGAAGATTTCTCAAGAGGAAGAAGAAATATTAAACAGGGGAACTTTGAACATCGCGTGATTTGTAAATATATCTTTTCTATCTTGGAAGTATAATCAGCATGGTTATCAAAATTAATTAATGCAATTTTGTCAGTGCACACATATAATAAAATCAGAAAGATTATTTAAATATACATTATAAATCTCACCATATAATGCTTAATATTATAAGATCGGGTGACTTGTGAATATCGGATTTTTCTTGAATTATAAAAAAATCCGTGATCCAAATAATTTAATCGTATTCTTTTTGTAGGTGGGTTTGTTTGATTTAGAGATAACAGGAGACTTTTTTCAACAAATATTTTAGAGTGTATTTATCACAATTTTCAACAATATTTGTCATGTCTGAAGGGCGATCATTTGAAGTGGAATTAAATATATCTGGTTATACTTCAAAGCAAATATAAAATTGGATGTTTTGTACTTTTTGTACTTTTCTCGGCAACCAAAACTTCGATCGACTCCAATTTTGGCATGGTGATAGATGTTCATGAGCTCTACAATATTGCATAGTTTACAATTTCTTTTTAATTAGAATATGCTAATTAGAGCTGATTAATTATGAAAAATATTAATTTTGGGGGTATTTTTGGTATTTTTCTTTATTATGGCGATTCTTATGAAACAAAACTGCGTTCCTGGTACATGCTAATATTATATAAATATACACAATCTGTGATCAAACATCAGGATAATCATGAAAATGGATTTAGTTTTACCATTTTCTTTGTTTGTATATTTGTCTTTGTTTTTCTTTGTTTTATTATTTATATATTGTATTGTTTTAAGCAAATCAGTATATAATAGGTTGTAGTCACCATGCCAAATGAGAATACTAACAGTACATGTGAAAAGATGGGTATACAACTGCAAGTCATGAAGTGGCATCGTAAAATATTCAAGCATTGCGATGTAATCGCAAAAATAGAGGAAGGGGGGGCTAAATCGCCCCACCCCACCCCCCCCCCCCCCGCCCCACGCCACCCCCAGTCTTTTTAGAAGATAACAATTGGTTCTTTCATCACTGCGAGTTTATTAAAGAAATCATGTTAAATTCAAAACGGATGTGGGAGCGATTGGCAGTGGTTCATAACTAAACTAGTAACAGGTGTATACAAAAACAAATTACGAGCTGTTAATATCGAATACTGAACATTTGTGGAAAATACAATAGCGACCGGGCCGCTGTTTTATTTTCCATACAAGGTAAAGCAAATCCTAAATACTTATTTATTAAGCAGAGATGTAGATCAAGGAGAACTCATTAATTTTTCTAACTAGGATTATGGTTTAGGTGATTTTGAGGGTTATAATATAGGTTTTCCCGCTCAATTTCGCGATTCTGTGAATCGAATTGATAATAGAAGCAAACGAATTCGCGCCATTTGCGATCGCCGTACCAAAGCAGCATTCAAATTCGTAAATAGTCGTTCAAATTCACGTAGGAGCAAAAGAATTTGCACACAGTACATACCTTTTCATCAATGGTCATTCGAATTCGCGAAAGGGCAGTTGACAGTTGGCTGGACATTCGCGAATTCGAATGCCCATAAATGAACTTCTATGTCTATTAACCTGTTAACGAAAGCGTGTGCGTATGCATGAATTCGCATGCACTTATTCGGAATTTGGAAGACCGATACCAACGATTACGCGCCAACGCACGAATTCAAATGACCCTAAATGAATTCGATTGAAAAAAGTGCAAATTGAGCGGGAAAACCCTTAACAATGAGACATATTTGACCAGTGGCAGTTTACGTGGCCTATTTGTCATGCTGTGGACTTCAACACTTGGTATCATGGGTTCGAATCCTCTGATCTTCTTTTCCTTTGCCATAACAAGTGTTGAGTAGCAGATTATTTAGTATATGTCTCATGCACAGTTTTTACTGAATTCTGAAAACTGTGGCCAGCATCACTGCTTATGAATAATTCACAAGGCATTGTTTCAACATGTGCGGACAAAAAATTCGAGACCGGGCCGGCCGGGTTCGAAGCCACTCCTCTGACACAGTGTCTCGTATGGTCAGCCATCTTCCAACCGTATTCTGGAAATAAATTAATCATGTCCCCTTACCGCTATCCATTCCAATATTGTTTAACGTTATAAATATTAAGTTCAGTTTGTTGTATTAAGTATTTAAATGAACTTAGCTCACGTGATTAACTTTTGACCAATCGTAAAGCAAGATTCTTAATATGTGGAATATAAAGTTATTTACAATCTCCGTATTGTAATTGGTGTCAGTCGGCGAATCGATGTTTGTGTTTCCATTGATAGTGTGTGCATTCGAATTAACAAACTAATGATGATTTGAGATAACATATAGTGTTTTTGTTTAATTGTGTGTTTATTATAGCAATAATACTACATTTACAACAGATGTAGAAGTCATTAGCCGTGGTTCAAAAACTGAATAAATAGCAGGTAAATCATAAAATTAATCAGGGGCTGTAAATGTCGAATCAAAATTTGGTCAAGTGGTCATTATTAACCATTATGATACAAAATTAAGAGATATTAAAACATTTATAGGGCTGTCAAAGCGGGAACTGAGAGTTGGAAAATGAGATTTGGAAAAAATAAATTATATTTTTCAGAGAACCGGGCCGATTTGAAGCAACTCAGTTGTCACAGTCAGATGACTTGTTTGGTCAGCGAGCTTTCATATTTCATAATGGCCTTGCCTCAATACAAAAATAATTGATTTATTAATGCATAGTATATACTTATTGAGTAATGGATACATGAATTATGATAACAACTCTGTTTTAAGACGATTGAAAATGAGCAAAGAAAAAAGAAAATAAGCTTCGCCGGGAATCGAACCCGAGACCTCCGGATTGCTAGACCGATGGGGGCGTTCCCGTGAAACCCTTTTCATTGTTCGATTAGTCAGAAGCTATATAAACCGGCACAATCCCAAGGAGAATTAAATCAACTTTTCTAAAGAAAGGTGCGGGATCAAAAAAAAAAATTAAAATATTTCTAGTCAGTTTATTTGATGTATTAATTCTGTTTTAAGACAATACAAACACAAGAAGCTATTTGTTTTATCACAATTTAATTTAGCACACAATTGACTAGATATTTATATTATCATTAATTAACCATAAAAGTCATGCAATTTAACTTTCAGAACGGGAGATCACCAATTCCTGTCGAGCAAAAGAAGGGGGGCATCAAAGCCGAAGACAGAGCTTAAAGGGGTAGTACAGTTTTGGTAAGGCTGAACTTTAGTAACCAAAACCTGCACAGTAACATCACTAACTAATAGCAATAACTCCACCATGCTCTAAAGGTATACAACATTACAAACGACTAAGTAAAAACAAAAGAGCCATTAAAACACAAGAGTCGAAGGCATTGCATTCAAGCATTTTTCATACAAAATTATTCATGCGAAGTTTTGTTGAAATAATGATTAAATAGAGAGATCATCACAACTATTAAAAAACCCTCTTTTGAAAAATGTTTGAAAAAGTGTAAGCATTTTGTTATTTAAAACAAAAACGAATAGATTTGGTGCCCAAATTTATTACGAGCGGATATATTTATAGATATTTCAGCAATTTCTGAACCAATTTTGATCAAATAAAGTTCATTCTGATATCATAATTGCATGACCTTTCAAATTCGACACTCAGTTTGTCATAACCTCTTCAAGAAATTGTGTTGTGCAGCGCCCTCTCTACCAGAACTTAACTACTCCTAATCTCAGAAAACTTCATGCTCGCCGAACAGTAGGCGTTACATATCGTATAGGCACCTACATTCGAGTAAAAAAATACAGATAGATATTTAATTTTATGTCTTCTATTCATTTAATTAATTTATTAAAAATAAGGTTTAACATTTTCTGATTTGCATAATAATAA
Organism: Echinarachnius parma; assembly: GCA_037951105.1. NCBI lineage: Eukaryota > Metazoa > Echinodermata > Echinoidea > Clypeasteroida > Echinarachniidae > Echinarachnius > Echinarachnius parma. Next base: position 28,197 of record JBAMJV010013434.1, read on the forward strand.
TAATAAACAATTCTTAGAACGCATAACACAACTGTCTCTATGCGTGTAAAAACTAAAAAGACAAACAATTATACATATAACTAACTAAAATGTTGCAAGAATAAGTGAGTTTTTAACTGAGTTTTAAATGAATCTAGATTATTAATTTCTCGCAAATATTGTGGGAGTAAGTTCCATAAATCTGGTGCTGTTTTCTGAAAAGCCCTGTCTCCAAACATTTTTGTGTTCACCCGAGATTGTACCAGTAAGTTTTTAGACTGAGATCGAAGATTCCTTTGAGGTTCATATAACTTAATAAGATCTTGTAAGTATCCTGGTGCAGAGTCATGCAAGCACTTAAAAACTAGTACTAACAATTTAAATTCTATTCTTAACTTAACTGGCAACCAGTGAAGAGATTGCAAAATATCGGATATATGTTCAAATTTTCCCTTCCTAGCAACAAGTCGTGCAGCAGCATTCTGTACACGTTGCAATTTATTCTGGAGTAAACTCTGAATCCCATACAAGAGTGCATTATTATTATCCAAATAACTAGTAACAAAAGCATGTACCAGTTGCTCTGTGGTCCTTTCATCTAAATATTTCCTAATTCTCCCGATTCTATATGAACCAAAAGAAGCAGATTTACAAATGTTATTCACATGACTTGTCATATCAAGATTACTTTCAACAGTCACACCAAGATCACGAGCCTTTGAAATGGGCTTAATATCAATATCAGCTACCTTCACAGTAGATAATTCTAATGACCTTTTTCGACTTGACTTTATGTGCAAGACTTCTGTCTTCTCAACATTAAGCTTCAAACTATTCAACATTGACCATTCTTTCACCACTTTTAGACATTCTTCAAATCTGGGCATTATCACACCCCTATCTTTTTCTAACATAGTCACATATATTTGAGAATCATCAGCATAAATAATTTTTCTAAACCCATGCCTTTCTATTACATCTTCCAAGGGAGCAGTGTACATTATAAAACATAGTGGCCCCATAACCGAGCCCTGAGGAACACCTTCAGATGGGTTGTAAGGTACAGACTTGACCCCATCCACCAAAACACATTGTGATCGATTAGAAAAATATGACTGAAACCAAGTAAATACAGAACCAGACAAGCCATATCTACTTGAGAGGCGTGATAGCAAGATACCATGGTTAAAGGTATCAAATGCTGATGAATAATCCAGCATAACCAAAACAGATTCTTGTCCCTTATCAAGTCCAAGTAGCAGATCATTGAAGATGCGTAACATAGCTGTCTCCACACTATGATTCACCCGATATGCAGATTGGGATTGACCATAGAGACTGTTGGTAGAGAGATAAGCATGAACCTGTGCACCACATGCTCGCTCAATAAGCTTTGCTACAAACTTCAAATTCGCTACAGGTCTATAATTCTTCAAGTTTTCAGAATCCAAACTAGGTTTCTTAATAAGAGGTTTAATAATTGAATGCTTTAACGAATCTGGGAAATGACCCATGTTTAATGACATGTTTATAATCTGAGTCAATATTGGGGCTAGCTCATGAACACACTTCTTTAGAAGCCAAGTGGGAATAGGATCCAGTTCACACCAAGATGATGGCGACTGCAGGATCAGCTTCTTAATAGCGTCCACACCGACCACCTTGAACTCTTTGAAACTGGGAGCCATGTCTAGATTCTCACTTGTCGCCGGACACTGCTGATTGTCCGTTGAACACTGATCACTTCTAGTTTCTAGCTCCTGTCTGATTTTCTTTACCTTGTCCTTGAAGAACATTGAGAAATTCTCAGCCAGCTGACAGTTAGTAATACCCTCTGTAGATGGCAGTATTGTCTTAGACGAAGATGTGGAGAGTCTCTGAAACCTCTGGAACAATTCACGAGAAGAACAGTCCTCAAATGAGCTCTTGTGATACTCTGTCTTTGCTTTGTCAAGCATGCCATGGTATCTAGCACGCTGATCGAGGAATATCTGTCGATACACTTCCAGCCTAGTCGATAACCAGAGTCTCTCACACAGACGCAACTCTTGCTTTTCTTTCCGAAGTGACTTGTTGTACCAAGGTGCATTGGGGCGCGCCTTGATTTTACAAGATTTCTCTGGGGCATTCTTGTCCAGGATTGCTGAAATAACGCTTTCATACATCTCAATGAGTGTGTAGAGATCAGATGGAGGATCACTGTACAGTGGAGACAGCAAAATATCCTGGCGGAAAGCATTCAAATCTATGTCCCGATACTTCCGAATCTTTATCATAATCTCTCCATACAAATATTGCACTTACACACAAATATCCCTATCGTTATACATATAACTTAAACTTTCTATACACGAACAAATATAATAATTCCATCCAGATATAGCTATGAGCTGCCAAAGGCCTTATCGGATCAAGTATCAAGTATATTATTTTGTTGAAATGCATCTTTTTCAAATTGTCCTTTTTTATTTGTCCATATTATTACATCATTTTCAATTTCTCCGTAATGTTGGAAGTTATTATTATACATTTTAATTCGAATTCCCTGTATTTGTTATTTTTCTTTTTATACAGGCATTCACAATCGAATTAGTGAGAATAACATTCATACTGAAGATTCGATCAGTCAATTTAACAAGGAATCGACTAAGAATTGGGATCATCATTAATTTGATTATATAAAATTATCATTCAATTGAACTTTTTGAACACGCAATCTCAAATTCGTGTAAAACCAGAAGCATCCAAATCACATACGCGACAATTAAAAGAGCATTAAAATTCAACGGAGAAAACTCAATGGTCGCCGTTTAGGCACTCTACTTCGTTTATTGGCACCCGAATTCGCGCTGGAAAAGACAATACTGAATGATATGAAAGACGCTCTTGGTATATTATTACTTATGATTCTTATCGAACCGGGCCGGCCGGGTTCGAAGCCACTCCTCTGACACAGTGTCTCGTCTGGTCAGCCATCTTTCAGAGACTCCAAGCGTCCCCAACCGTGTTTTGTAGACTAATTAATCATGCCCCATACCCCTGCCCCTTCCACCCCCCCCCCCCCTCCCCCCTCCCCACCTCCCAAAAAAAGTAAAATTAGTTTTTCCAACTGTATTTCCTTATGTGCCGGGGCGTAACCCAATACTGCGGTTCAGTGTTATAAGGATATAGTTCATTATATGTTTAATTAAATCTATGATCGAACTTTGCTAATATAGGTTAATTACACTCTCCGTATCGTTGGTGTCAGTCGGTGAAACGTTTTTTGGTTTCCCTTCTTAGTGTGTGAATTCCTATTATCCAAATAATGATATGTCCCTCTTGTTTAGTAGCATGGGCTGATACGAGGTCAGAGTGTTTTTGTTTCATTGTGTGTTTATTAAAGCAATCATATAACATTTGCAACGGATACGTAAGTCATTAGCTGCGGTTCAAAAACTGAATAAATTACAGGTGCATAAACAAAAATGTAGGGGCTGTAAATATCGAATACATGATTGTTCAAGTGGTCATTATTAACAATTATTATTACATTATTAGAAAACAAGAGTGATATAAAACAAAAATATATAGGGCTGTAAAAGCAAAGACTGAGAATTAGAAAATAAGCTTTGCTAAAAATGAATTACATTTTTCAGAAAACCGGGCCGGGTTTCAAGAAAGACTCTTCTGTTACAGTCAGCTTTCATATTTCATAATGGCCATGCGTCTATGTATTGGAAGTAAAAGCAAGCTATATTCTATCCTCCATCCCTCCGACTCCCCCCCCCCCCCCCCCCCCCCTCCCACAATCATCCCAAAATTAATACAAAAGTGATTTCTTAATACATATTTGTTGAATAATGGATACATTATGAGAACAAGTCTGTTTTAATAAAAATACAAACACAAAAACAATTTAACTTTTCAAACACGCGATCTGAAATTCGTGTTAAAAAGGAGCATCCATTTTACATAATCGACAAAAGAGCATTGAAATTCAGCGGGGAAAACTCAATGGTCGGCGTTTATAGGCATTCTACTTCGTTTATTGGCACCTGAATTCGAGCTGGAAAAGACATTTATACAATACGCTCTTGGAATTGAATTTATTATGATTCTCATCATACTGGGCCAGGTTTCAAGCCACTTCTCTGATACTGTCAGCATCGTAGTATGGTCAGCCATATTTCAAAGACCCAAACTTTGTTCTGGAAATAAGTGAGTTATGACCCCCTATACCCCCAAGAAATTAGTTTTTCTCTATTACTTTAAATAGTCGTTTATAAAAGCGTGTGGTTTGTGTGCAGGGGCGTAACACAATGATGTTGTTTAGCCTTATCATAAGGATTTAGTTATGTTTTTTATAAAATCTATGAATGAACTTTGCTAATACAAATTAAACACAATCTCCGTATCGTTGGTGTCAGTCTGCGAAATGTTGTTTTGTTTCCCTTGATAGTGTGTGCCTTCGGATTAACAAAATAAGTATATGTCCCTCCTCTGAAGTAGCGTGGGCTGATATGATTTGAGACTTTTGAGATAAGGAAGAGGGTATGTGTTTCATCGTGTGTTTATTAAAGCAATCATACTACATTTACAACAGATATGGAAGTCATCAGCGGTGGTTCAAACACTGAATAAATAACAGGTGCGCATAAACAAGAAATCAGGGGCTGTAAATATCGAATACCGTACAGAATTGTTCAAGTGGTCATTATTAGCAATTATGATTATATGATAACAAATAAAGAGATATATACAAACTATAGGGCTGTAAAAGCAAGAACTGACAGATAGAAATTATATTTTTCAGAGAACCGGGGCGGGTTTGAAGCAACTCATCTGTTACACTCAAGATGACTTGTTTAGTCAGAGAGCTTTCATATTTCATAATGGCCATGCGCCAATGTATTGGAAATAAAAGCATTATTTCTACCCCCCCCCCCCCCCCCATCCCCAACAATCACCCAAACATATAGACAACAAATATTTGAAAACTATTATTTTTAAGAAAACAAAAACACAAATTCGACAGGTATGTGTACTTATTTTAGCACGACATTTACTGTAGATCTCGATCATCAGTTGATTAGACACTTTACAGGCCTCACTTTAAACTAAATTGCCCATTACTTTTGTTTCCGAGCACGAAATCGCCAATTCCTGTCAAACACAAGGCAAAAAAGGCGCATTAAATTTAAAAAGTCATCATAATCAATATAATCTATCGCTTATATTTTCTATAAATAAAAATCAAATCAATAGTGGAGTCATTTAGTTTCATTCTAGCTTATTATGTCATTATATTACTAAAGTTGTATCTATATTCAAATTGTCTTGTTTTTATTATTTTCCCATATTTTTCTTAATATCAATCATGCATTACATCATGTAAGCTATCATTGTATACATGTTATCTCGATTATTTATTTATCTCGATCTTTATTTGTTATGTTTATTTTATACTTCACAATCGAATTCATCAGATTAACATTGAACTGATACTTTCATTCAAATAAGCCCGCAATTGACTGACATTTGGGATCATCAATTGATTAACTAAAATTATCATTCAATTTAAATTTTCTAGCACGCGATCCTCATTTCTTGTCAAAAAGGAGCATGTTCCATTATAATTATGTGTCTGTATTTTCTTCATCATTTATATGTGTATGTTGTTTTGGTTTTTATTTTACTTGTATAACCGAGTATTGTACTTATTAACTCGCTGACCTTTTTCATGTTTATTTCTACTCTTTTGTATATGGATTTCAATCAACTTATTATTACGCAAAGGGATAGTTGAGTGTTGATCCAAAAAAAAGAGTAGTTTTGGTCAAACTGAATATTAGTAACCAAATATGCTCCATAACATTACAAACTAACAAGTATAACTTCACCATGCTCGAAATTTATAAATAAAAAAAAATACAAATGACGCCGTTAAAACAGCCGTTACAGAAAAACAATCTTAGTGTCATATTATAGACACCAGTATTCGTCTATAATATGTATATAATTATTATAAATATATTTGAATGCTGAATGTGTTACACACTAGTTCCCGTTTCCTGGCGCTAAATTAAATGACCATTGTGCAGTGTCAAATTGGTTGATTATTCGAACATGGTTGAGTATGAAAAAGGAATGCCTATAAATAAAATCAAAAATGTAATGATCGTTAACCCATCGTTAAGTACAACAAATAATATGGAGAACAGAACGCGCATAAATTCATTCGAATTTGCATGCTTATTTGTCGAGGTTTGAACAGGAAACCCTATAATTAACGAAGTTGATGAAATATCGTTGAGTTATGTAGCAGTCACACCGCCAAACCGAATCCAAACCGACACGAGACCGAATAATTCGGGGTGCTAGCGGTTTGGTGTCGGAGTGGTATCGGAATTCTAAGTCTCTTTTGTTGTGACTGCTAACCCCAGGTTGTGCTCTTCTCGATGCCCGATAAATTGGAAGTTCGGTCTGGTTTCGGTTAGGATTCAGTTTGGCGGTGTGACTGCTACATACAATTACACAAATTACTTTACAAAAGTGTTCACGAAAATTCCCTGTGAACGACGTGTTATTCCCTTTTTGCATGCCCTCATATCAAAAGAGGATGGCGCTAATCAGTATGGAGCCATTACAAAATATCTTACAAAACAATTAAGCGCTCTTTCAAGTTTTGTATTAATATCACAAAATAAGAAATAATTATTAACTAAACAAGCTCGATCACGCAGGCTCCAACCTGTTCCGTAGGCATAATATTCTGATAAGAAAAAGTACTGGAGGGGTATTAGTAAATTCCCCCAAGTGAACTTTTAAAATCGCGTGATTTGTGCATATCTTGTTTCGTTTTCTCAATAGTCTAATGACCACGACCGTCCAATAAACCGATATAAAACCTTTTTGAGAAAGATTATTGATATAATTTGAAGATAACAACGACGTACTGATATCTGCATTTTAAATTTAAGTAGCATGAAGAGTGGCGTGTTATCGGTTTATTTAAAAACGGGTGTGTTAAGAAGTCATGTGATGTAGACGAGTGGTTGGAAAGATAAATTCAACAAAATAGATATCGCTATAAATGCATGAACTTGGATTTTAAAGATCACCTTCAAAAAATTGTATTGTAAATAAGACCGGGCCGTGTTTGAAGCCACTCCTCTGATATAATCGAGGTCGGCCATCTCCATGCACTAGAATCTTTCACCGCTTATCAAACTCCTTCACTCTCCAAACGTGACAAACAAGGCAAGAGTTTAGAGCAAGGACAAACAAACGATTAGATGGCGATACTGTTCACCCCCTGGCCTCTTTAATCATCATCATGTAGTAAGAAAAAAAAAACGCCGCAAAATAAGTATTTCTCTGATTAAATCGAGAGGTTTCGAATGGAGGCTGTCAGTCTTTAGTGGAACAAGGACGATGGAACTATAGTTCATGCAAAGGACCCAGATAAAAAAAAACACACTAATAAATAACCAAGAACCAATATGGCCTCAGAAATTGAACCCCTCTCCAACCCCAACCTACCCTCCAACTACACCAATGACCTTCAGAGATTCAGCCATTTCATTCCCCTCTCAGGCTAACGCCCTGCAGTGGGTGAAAACCCGGCCAAAATATATAATGATTTATGTTATTATCACGCCACTGGGGTCAAGTCTTACTTATTGGAAACAATCATTAAATGAAAACTCAAGAAAAAGTTGAAAATTCGGTGCATTTTCGATTTATTATCATCTGTAATTAGCATATTCACATCTACCATTCATGTCATGTTACATATAATTTGCACATTAGCTTAATTACAAATCAGCTTTACAAGCTGACATATTGATTTGTCATTCTACTAAATGTCAATTTGTATGGATTTACATTTCTATTATTGTCCATTATACCTCAACTTCACACTCTAGAGTGTATTATAAAATAACATGTATGTATATACAATGGAACCTCGTTACTAATCTAACACAGTGTCTCGTATGGTCAGCCATCTTTCAGAGACTCCAACATAATTCTGGAAAAAAATTAATCATGTCTTTTTACCACTACCCCTTCCCGTCAATTCGCCGGGAATCGAACCCAAGACCTCCGGATTGCTTGACCGGTGGGGGGCATTCTCATGAAACCCTTTTCAATGTCCGATTAGTCAGAAGCTGAATAAACCGGCACAATCCCAAGGATAATTAAATCAACTTTTCTAAAGAAAGGCGCGGGATCGCACGAAGTGATGCAGCTTATTTTAAATTTTAAAATATTTCTAGTCAGTTTCTTTTATGTATTAATTATGTTTTTAGACTATACAAACACAAAAAAGCTATACATTTTCCTAGGTATATTTTCTGATCACAATTTAATTTAGCACACAATTGACTAGATATTTGTATTATAATTAATATGAAAGTCATTCAATTAAACTTTCCGAGCGGGAGATCATCAATTCCTTTCGAGCAAAATAAAAAGGGGAGCATCAAAGCCTAAGACAGAGCTTTTAAAGGGGTAGTACAGTTTTGGTAAGGCTGAACTTTAGTAACCAAACCCTGCACAGTAATATCACTAACTAATAACAATAACTCCGCCATGCTCGAAAGGTATACAAAATTACAAACGACTAAGTATCTTGGAAGTATAATAAGCATGGTTATCAAAATAAATTAATGCAATTTTGTCAGTGCAGACATATAATAAAAGCATAAAGATTATACAAATATACATCATAAATCTCACCCTATATGCTTAATATTATAACATCGCGTGACTTGTGAATATCTTCTAGTTTCTTGAAATTATGAAAACAATCCAATATCCAAACAATTTAATCGTATTATCTTTTTAGGAGCGTTTGTTTGATTTAAAGATAACAGGTGACATTTTTACAATTATTTCAGAATGTATTTATGACAATTTTCAACAATATTTGTCATGTCTGAAGGGCAATCATTTGAAGTGGCATTAAATATATCTGCAAATATGAATGAAAAATGTTGCGCTATGAATGATTGTAATCAATGTTTGTATAAGACACTTTTGTATACCGTAACTAATTACGATTCTTATGGGACCGGGCCGGGTTCGAAGCCACTCGTCTGATACAGTGACCTCCCATGGTCAGCGATCTTTCAAAGACTTCACTCTTGCTCTGGAAAGTAATCAATGTCCCCCCCCCCCCCCCCCCCCCCCTCCTCAAACCAAATAAAAAAAATAATAATAAACAGAGTACAGTGAGTTTTCCAACTGTATGTTCTTTTACATGATCGATGATTTTAAAAAGCTTTATACGGCTGTTTAGCGTTAAAATAATTTGAATGAAATAAATAAATGAACTTTGCAAATAGTAATTTGTGGAAGCTCTGTATCGTTCGTGTCAGTCGGCGAAACGTTTTTGTTATTGTTGATGATGTGTGGATTTGCATTATCCAGATAAAAATATGTCCCCGGCTCTTGTCACGAGCGTGGGGTGATATGTTTTAATCATAAAAGGACTGGGCTATTTTGAACCTTTAAACAACTTTGGGGGGGGGGGGGGCCCCCCCCCCCCAAACCCTAAGATCTCGGCAACCGAAACTCCGATCGACTCCAAATTTGGTATGGTGATAGACGTCCATGAGCTCTACAATATTGCACAGTTAAAATTGTCTTTTTAATTCGAATATGCTAATTAGAGCTAATTAATTATTCCAAAATTTTATTTTGGGGGTATTTTTTGTCTTTTTCTTTTTCATTTGTTTCATTTATTTATTTATTTCTCGTAAAATATACAATATATACATGGTAAAATTGACTGGAAATCACAAAGTAAGCCAATGGCTTGAGCGGGAAGTGATTCCCTATTATAAACATGATAAAACAACATGATATAACATAACACGCTTTATACAAAATATAACGAGAAACTAATTACGTTATATACAAATCTACGCTTAACAAAACAACAATCAGACAAACACCCCCCCCCCCCCCCCGATGGAGATATAATTGAGCATGGTAATTAATAAGCATTGACAATACGTTTTTTTAACTTAGACCTAAAAGCACTTGTCAAGTTGACATGTTTAAGAGTGGAATCGAGCTCATTCCAGAGTTTGCTTCCTTTATAAATTACAGAGTTATTTTGTTTCAATGCTAAACGACAAAATGGCAAGACAAAATTATTTCTGTTTCTTGTTTGAAACTGGTGGATAGCGTGATTTCTTTTAAAATATTGGTTAAAAATGGCTGGCAACAAGTCATTCACAAATTTAAACATAAAAATCCCGAGTTTCAAATAGATACTATCAGGGAGTGTTACACAATTCAAAGTTTTAAAAAGCGGGGAAGTATGAGCGAGATAGTGTGAATTAGTACATATTCTAATGGCTTTCTTTTGTAACGTATGTAAACATTGTAAATTGCCTGAACTGGTGCCAGACCAAACGAGACTACAATAATCTAAGTAGGGCAAGACGAAGGCATTGTATAACATGAAAAGAGTTTTCAATGGAAGAATAGAGCGGAGTTTACGCATTACGCCAATAGACATACTAATCTTCCTGCGAATGCTATTGATATGATCTGTCCAAGTAAGTCGGTCATCAATGATGACCCCAAGAAAGTTTATCTTACTAATTTTATCAATGTTTATATTATCTATATGAACATTTAAATTTGAATTATTATATTGATTACTTGAACGAAATATCATGTATTTTGTTTTTTCTCTATTAATTTGTAGTCGATTAGCCATAAACCAATCACA
>JBAMJV010013435.1:2500-15561 GCA_037951105.1 Echinarachnius parma
CGTTATAGGTCGGATAAAATCGGCTTGGTACGAACAGTCACGTAAACGGTTCTTTACCTTTTGTGAAACAGGTCACCCAAATCTACGAAGTGTAGGGTAAAGTGACCCAACAATTTGTCGTTTTCCATGCCGGTAAAACTCGAAGTGTCGCGTTAACCAAATCGTGACGTGAGCGTTTAATCAAGATTTTTTAAATTGCAAACGCTTGTTACTAAGACTAGACATACACGCACAAAGACATTTAAAAATGTCGACGAAAATGCCGATACCCCCTTATCAAATCTTTTCAATCATTATGTTTATAATATATGTACGTGCATAATTCAGAGTAATCTGAGACGATAATATGCAGTTCTGTCATTTAGGTAATGTTCAACCATACCACTTGCATTATTTGTCTTGTTATTGGAGTATTTCTAAAGACGTGTCGTGCGTGGATTTTGGCAAATGTTGATTTCCAGCTGAATTGCTACACGCAGCGGACAATTCAGTTCGCATACGCCTGAAGTTCCCGTGCTCGACGTCTGCGCTGCTCGTACATGGCCCTTAACGGCGTTGTATGTGCATGCCTGTGAAAGTGAGTGAGTGAGTGAGTGAGTGAGTGAGTGAGTGAGTGAGTGAGTGAGTGACTGGCAGCAGTGATCAATGAGTTTAAAAGTAATAAAACAATGATTTGATTAATAGTGTTTATTTATGGTTATTGAATCGAGTCAATCTATAAGTCAGTCATTTAATCTAATAAACAATCAATTAATCAGTCAATCATTATAATGAAACAATCACACCAACCAATCAATATTAAATAAATCAATTAATGTATTTGACATTCGAACTAGCTACTTGTAGGCAGTGGCGTACCCAGGATTTTTTCAAGGGGTAGGTGTGGGGGGGGGGGGGGGGGGGGAATATTTCGTCAGACAAATTGAAGTAAGCGGGGGGAGTGTGGGTAGGGGGTGTCCGTAGAAAATGACCGCAGCCGAGGACGAGACCAGGACCGGTCACAAATTTCGAGGCCGAGACCAAGACATTTCTTGAATTATAAAGGGGGTGGGGATGGGGGTAGGGGGTGTCCATCCCCCAGCCCCCAGGCCTGTGTACGCCTATAATTGTATATTACAGTATAGGTAGGACGGGTTCGTTCACGATTACATTACCGAGAATTAGTCTCTTCTCAACGACAATTTACATTAATTTGTTTTACGCAAGCGCCAATTTACGTGAACTTTCATGAATTGCATATAGTATATCTACAAACTGTTGGGTCACGTAACCCAACACTTCGTAGATTTGGGTGACCTGTTTCACAAAAGGTACAGAACCTGAACGTGACACTTCGTAGATTTGGGTGACCTGTTTCACAAAAGGTACAAAACCTTCACGTGACGTGAACGTGAACGTGACGTGACTGTTCGTACCAAGCCGATAAAATCTTATGATCTTAAACCAAAATTTGGAGTTCTGTAAATGATAGTTTTAGGCATCAAAATGTGTGGACCAAAACGGAGATACACCAAGCGATAAACATTTAGCGTAAATAATGATGGTGCCCTTGTCATTGGGGATTTTACTCTTGAAGGGGTCTAGTAATTGTTTACATGTGCAAAAAGTGAAGAATGGTTGATAAAATGTGTACTTTTGTGCTCTGATATAGGTAATGTGTGGAAATTTCACGTTAAAATTGATGTTATTAGGCCAAATAATGAGCGACAATGCAGAGTGACATTCGCTAACTCATTTCACAATTGTTTAATCAAAATATGATGTTAATGTGATGTTCGGTAAAAAGAAATACAAAATCAATAGAGAGATCATCTATTACAATTTAAAGGGGTAGTACAGTTTTGGTAAGGCTGAACTTTAGTAACCAAAACCTGCACAGTAACATTACAAACTAATACTTATAACCCCACCATGCTCGAAAGGTATACAAAATTACAAACGACTAAGTAAAAAGCCTGTTATCATTCAAAAAGAGCCATTAAAACACAAGAGGACGCTCTCTAAAAAGGCATTGGTTTCAACCATTTTTCATACAAAATTATATGCATGTGATGTTTTGTTTAAATAATGATTAAATATATAGAGAGATCATCAACAACTATTTGAAAACCGCTTTTGAAAATTTTTGAAAAAGTGTAACTTATTTATATAATATTGACTGGCCTTGAGTGGTATATCAGAAATATTGCATTCGCTAGGATCATATTTTACGAGTCGAAGACGAGTGCAATATGATCCTAGCGAATGCAATATTTCTGATATATCACGAAATAACAAGCCAGTCAATATTATTATTATTATACATACTTTCCAGAGGAAAACATAAATAAAAAAAAACATACACCGTATTGTTCATGGAAGAAGACCAATGCATTGAATTTCAATGAAGGGTCATTTGCGCGTATTATAATTATAGCAGAGATGCGTAAACGTATTCATACGTCATAATTAGACACGCGCAAATATATTCATACGTCATTAGTAAACGCGCGTATGAAATTGCGCACTTATATGCGCTGGATTGAATATTCAGCTCCAGCATGGAGGGGTAATATCATAACAGTAATGACCGCTATGAAAGACAAACCCGAGACGGAAACAAAATACGTGATTTATTGAATTGAAAAACTTGCCTGTATGTGTAATAATATATAATAATTATACACATACAGTTCAGATTTTCAATTCAATAAATCGCGGATTTTGTTTCCGTCTCAGGTTTGTCTTTCATTGCGGGCATTAATGTTATGATATGACTATAGTATACAAATATTGACCGCCCTGTTCTTTCGTGATAATAAATATTATATTCCACATACTAAGAATATTGCTCTACGATTGGTCAAAAGTTAATCACGTGATGAAACATAGTTTCGCCCATCATTGATGGGAGAAGAAAACTTCGTTACACTGTGTAGATATCTTGGGTGAAAGTGCGTTGCACTCACTAGATAATTGGTAAAGTACTATCTACACTCCGCGGTTACATTGACTTGACTGTGGAGCTCGTGTGTGGCCACTCAAATTCCGTACCCAAATGATGTTGCGTGATAACTCTATGCGCGCGAATTACAAATTTTATTTTAGTCGTTGTGCATACGTAGCACACTGAAGCTGCATGCATACGCTATGCGCACTGCACTGTCCCATGCATATGATACGTATCGTACATGTACACCGTTTGCTGTTAATTCATAATTGCTTGTTCTGTTGTTCGACGTAAGATTTGAGCTATAACGAAGCTGAAATGGACATTTTTTTTTGCTTGAGAGTGAAAGTAAAAATACAAAGCGACAACTTAAGTTCAGCCTGAAAGTGTTCCAAGATTATTGCGATTCTGGAAGCATACATTTTGACGAACTATCTGACATGGACTTGAAAGCGCTAGACCAAGTGTTGGGGAGACTCTATTTTCGTGTTTGTTGACTTTTGAACTGTTTTGGGGGGAGTTTACATTTCGCGTTTTAACTTTTGGAATTTTCAAGGAGTTACCGTTTACTTTTGAACAGTTATAATAGAATAGAATTGTCATGGAGTTACCCTGTTACCGAAATTGGAATAACATATTGTCGGTAAGTAGATCAAACCTAGTATGTAACACTAACAGTACTTATACTAGAGTTAGACTAGGCCTGCTTAGACTAGATCTAGAAGTTCGATGTGGACTATAAAGCAAATTATCACCTTTTGGTTTCAGGCGATGGCAAACTATCACTTCCTCGGCGATCTGAATGTATACGCTATCTTTCCTCAGCTTCGCTTCGAAAGATAGCTACATCCAGCTCGCCTCGGAAGTGATAGTTTGTGCCATCGGCTTCACCAACGGTAATTATTTGCTTATTACATTCGCTAGGATATCTACAGTCCGTGGAGCTGTATATTAAATCCAGCGCGTAAATGCGCAAATTCATACGCACGTTTATTAATGACGGATGAATGGATTTGCGCGTGTCTAATTATGACGTATGAATACGTTTACGCATCTCTGCTATAATACGCGCAAATGATCCTTTATGGGTTGTAAATGTTTAATCATTTGAGATTCAATGTATTGGTCTTCCATGAACAAGACGAATTAAGATTTATGTTTATGTTTTTTTAATGTTTTCCTCTGGATAGTATGTATAATAATAGTAATACTGACTGGCATGTTCTTTCGTGATATGTCAGAAATATTGCGTTCGCTAGGATCATAGTGCACGAGTCAAAGACGAGTGCAATATGATCCTAGCCAATGCAATATTTCTGATATACCACTCAAGGCCAGTCAATATTACTGGCGGTAGCAGCGCTTTACAGCGCCACCTGAACTTGATGATGATGAAAGCTATTATACGACTGTGTATAAGAGTGATGAAGGGCAACAATAAACATTTCATAACATAATGTTTTGCGTAAATATTGCCATGGCAGCACTGGGTATCACGACCTCAGCGGAACATAATACTCTATCGATTTTAATAAATTATAATTCACTGCAAATAAAAAAAACCGTCAAGTCATGAATCATATATTGATTATGTTCGGAGAACTTGTGATATATTGAACATCGAGTTGAAGGACGGTACATATAACAATAGCGCAATTATCGATCTACAGATGATTGATTGATCATTCAGATCACGTCAACATTGATGACTGTGAATATTAATAGCGTATATAGCGACTAAATTTATTTAAAAAAATATGCATGGGGATGATATCTCTCATATCCCCGTCCCCTCTCCAATGGTGTAGCGTGGTTGGACTGATATGGGGATGGGGCACGCGAATTATTGGGGCACAACTTATGTAATTTATGTATTTAACTTTTTCCAAGATGTTCCCATTATATTTCTCTTTATATATATTGATATATGTGTGTTTTTGTAAATTATTGGGGGGGGGGGGGGGTGGGGGCAAGTGCCCCCGTGCCCCCGTCGCAACACCACTGCACTCTCCCCTCTCCATATCACCCCCTTCCATCCCCCCTCAGGCTCCCCTCCTCATCCACCTCCAGCCCTCTCTCCTGGGGGGAGGGGGGGGGGGGGGGGAAACATGACGCCACCTTATTTTGTTTCTTATTTCTACACATATTTTCCTTATATTTTTAAATAATAAATAATAATAATAACTTGCATTCATAACGCACTTAATACAAGGTTTCTAAGCGCAAGTATTATTACACATGGTCATCAGGTACAGTTCAAACCCACATAATGATATTGCATACTTTCTCAACTCCCTGGGGAGCATACTAGCCATATGCTGCCAATGGCGCGAAGGCTATTATTGACACCCGACCATGGTACCCATTTATACACCTGGGTAGAGAGCAGCAATGTGGATTAAATGCCTTGCTGAAAGCAATTATTATTATTTATAATTATTTGTTTTATTTTATTTTTATTTGTTTAAATATTTATTTCTTAATTATTATTATTATTATTTTACGCAATAGAAATTCTTCTTCTAGAACCTAGATACTTAAGTGTTGTGATGAGTTTTTTTCTATTATGTAATTTGTTTGAAAGCGTATTTTTCTGAACTTGTTGGTGGGATGGACTACAAAAAACGTTTACCTTTTCATCTATAAGATTAATATTGTTGGGTGTTGGTTCTCTTAAATGATAGTCAGTAACCCTAGTTTTCCTAAAACATTTTATGCGCATCCTCTTAAAGGGTATCACCACCCAAAAATAATATTCTTATTAAAGAAAGGTACCATCTTTAGTATTCCATTTCATCAACAAGTTCACAAAAATATGTTTCCAGAAACAAATATATAATTGGAAAACGCATCACCATTCTAAAGCATGCGTTCATGTGGTCTGAATTGCGAAGACTAATGCGTGCAGAGTTCAAACGAATCGCCCGGGATTATATTGTCTACAAACGTACACGTGAATTGGCGTACTCGCAAATGTTTGGCCCGTACGGAACCAGGAAATAGTAGTGGTTCCGTAAGTGGTGGAAATTAATTGCTTTGTTTATGAATTACACAACCCTTTGGAAAATGTTGGGTATCTATTTGATATCACAAAACGGTACCAAAACATATAATAATGTGTTGTTCTTTGCCTGGTGGTCCCCTTTTTAAGTGACGTTTGCAATGTGTGTAGTGCAAAGTGGTACCCCCCCCCCCCTCCCCCCCCCCCCTCTCAAAGAAAACATAATAATAACGGGGACGTTTAAATAAAAAAAAACACAATACCTCAACATAAACAGTTCACGGACTGTCCCGTCATGACAATCATTTTCATATATTTGTTACCCCACCACCCCCCCCCCCCCCGGTCCCCGGTTCCGCTAAACATGGTAATTCCCTCGCATACACAATTTTATGTGTGGCCCATCCCCCCCCCCCCCCCCCCCTCCTCCTATCAGTTGTACGCCACGGACAAACAGAAGTCGACATAATAATTATATCAATATCTTTGCACCCACCTCCGGTTTGTTTAAAATCAAATAACAGTATTTGGAAACGCCCCAAAACATTAATTTATTCATTAAAACCATGTGAAATAATCATAACTATTATGGGAATATAAACATTTTGACCAAAACTGCTTTGAAAGTGACTATTTTGAGCAATAAAAAGTTCGAAATCATAAAAACGCTTTTATCAGAGGTTCAATTCAACCGCATGCAAAAAGCTATGCAAGCGCACGTGCACGCACGACATGCAGGCTTGTCGACCAATACCCGGTCCGGCGGATAGGGGCGGACGGGCGGTGAAGTTAGGCTCAATCTCAGTGGCGTGCTGGCGTTGTGCATTGAATTTCCACCGATATTTCTGCATTTAACGATACTGCGGTTCAGATTTCACCGCACAAGCCCTTAAAAAAAATAATACTACTTCAACAATATTTATCAATTAGTTTGGCCGATATAGATGTTTTCGGTAGTTCCCCAAATACTGTTATCTGGCTTTAAACATGGAAACGGCATAGCGAATACCAGTGGCGTAGCCTTTATGGAAGGGGGCGGGGAGATACGGGGGCACGTCCCCCAATAATTTGACAACAATAAAACAAAAGAAAATGGGGAAATAATTATAGAGTGTTTCCCTATCTCAATTCAATAGAACTACGCTATTATACGCAATTCTATAATACATGGACACCCCTTTACTTATGAATAGTTACCCAGGCCTTAATATTTTGCGGTAACCATACATAATTAATTAGTGGATGTACATGAACAATAATAACACAAATTATTATAGATTTTTTCGTATTGACGTACGTAGGCCTACAAAATAATAAACACCCATAACAAAAGCAACACCAGCGATGTTTGAGAGAGAAAGTGTTCTTTTTTATTTTATAAATAGATTCTATTCATTCTTTAGAGACACGATCACGCCCCAGAAAATTGATCGATTAATTTTTTTGATGTGACTAAGAATAGAAAAGCGTCACTAGCACGCTTTTATTGGATTGCTTTTTATTCAATCACTAATATAATATACAATAAGGGAGCCATTTGAAAAAAATCGAACAGATTTCATTTTCTGTTACCATACCTATACGCCAAACATCAAGGTTCAAGAGAAATTTTGAAGATCCAAGTTATTTTGCCGGAATGAATTTGATGTATAGTGTCTTATTACAGTCAAGTCTCAAAGTTCTCGGATATGTAGAAACTTTGTCTAAATCGACCAAACCTAACAAATCCAGTGGTTCTCTTTTCCTTTTACCAATATAATTACAAAAATAACGATTATTATTGTGCTGGCAGCGAGTCAGTAAATAATTTTAAAACAATCAACTTAACTTACTCATTAATTATATTCATTCAATGTAGCCACTTTTCTCTGTTGCTTGAATCGTAATAATTTGTTGTTGCCTACTTCCTTTTTTGACAACCCTCTACTTTTCTTAGTCCCATAAATTATTGACATTGACATAGGCGTACGGGGTGGGGGCTATAGGCCGGGGGGCATGCAAGCACGCATTGAAAACGGCAATATTTGGGCAAATCATGTCATTTCCGGGCACTTATCTATCACATTGGGGCAGAAATCATGATTTATAGGCTAAAACAAAATTAATACCATTTTGTGCAGCTATCTATGGCGAGGATTTGTTAATTTATTTGTTGCTTGTCATGTGAATAAAGAGGATATAATATAACTAGGCAACATACCTCAACCCCCAGACACAAACATATTCCCATACACCCTCGTACATAGCCTACATGTATAGGCATAGATGAACGAAATTATGATTACGTTTTTTCAAGCTTGTTCTCCATTTTCCAACACAACAGCCTGAACAAAACGGAAATGCCCATTTTTAGCAACACTATTGTTTGTGACTTACTCGTCTTCCGTTCGTATTGTAAACCGTCAATAGAATTTCATTTCGTAAGCAATTATGGTCATGATGGTCCAGTTTTATTGTGAAACTATCGAACATACGCCTTTGTTCTGGTCACAATTCACTCAGGGTGGTGGACAATAAGCTATAGGTTGCCGCAATTACAATTGTTTGTAGACACGTTGCCTTGCATTATAATACGTGATGCTAGTTTCTGCATTTTTTCTTTGTTTATGTTCTAGATATAGATCTCTCTTACATAAATTATTTATTTATAACTATACCTACTGTTTTGGAGCTGAAGACGAGGAACTGTTGGGGAAAAAAACACGTACGCACGCACATGAGAAGATTAAAGGCCTACACAATAACGCCCACACAAACACATCGACGCACACGCACTCACACACAGACACACGCAAACGCGCAAACAAACTCACACACAAACATGCAAGCACGGACACCTATATATATACAAACACAGCAGCTTCAAGTTTGTGTGCGCTCACGCACCGACACACAAACCCCCACACACGCACACAAACAAACACACACACACACATGCACGCACGGACTCGCATATACAAACACAGCAGCTTCAATGATAAAATGTTCATTATACAAAAAGTGCGTTCTGCAACAAAACACGCCTTTTGATTTTTCTATCACCATCACTCTTTTCCCTTATCTTTATTAGTAGGGACTTCTCCACGTGTACCTTCACTAGTGGACAGGTACATGCATGACGTCGCGATTAGACCCCGCCCTCATGTTCACCCATTGTTCAGTTAACCGTCTCAGTTGAGTAGCCAAATCGGTCAAATTCACGTTGATACTCGACTGAGACGGTTGACCAAACAATGGGTGAACGTTCGTGGGGGCGGGCCTTATCGTGATGCGATCACGTACCAGTCCTTATTGTTGATCTCTCTTTACACACTCTCTCTCTTCTCTATGAACACAATTCCTTGCCGCAGCCCGTTTTTGTTGTAAAGCCAAATTAGTCCTGTAGATGTTCATTAGACCTAGAAATGTTCTTTAGTACAATGTTTTTTTATTGATTCATATTCTAGAAGGGTTTAGAATAAATTTCCGCTTTGTTGCCACCTTGGCAACCTTGGGCAACTTTTTTTTATAAGCATTATAAAGAAAATTAGCTAATTTGCATATTTCTGAAAAAAGGTCAGGGGTCATTCTCTATCTAGGAATAGAACAATAGTAATTAAAACAAATATTCTACGGTATATGGGGGCAAGGAATCCATTTTCGGTGCTCGTTTGCAAGTGCCATATTGGCAACACCCTAACATCCAAGATGGCTGCCCATAATTTGCATATTTATGAATATTATTGCTTTTCTGTGGCTACAGCCTCTAATAAGCAATAATTACAGGTTATTTTTCTTCAATCATGTTCTTAATGTGTATTTAAGATACTTCAGCTTGGTTGCCACCTTGGCAACCTCTGGTAATGTATATCATTAGCATAATGAGATTATTTACCTAATTTGCATATTCCCAGAAATCAGGTAAAATCATGTATACTGTGAATCCAGAAGGTAAAAAAGACGAGAAATACCACTTTTCCAAGGTTTTGGGGGGCAACAAATCCATTTATGATACCTAAATTGATGTATCACCTTGGCAACCCGAATAAATCCAAGATGGCTGCCTTTGGCATTTTAATGGAGATAATGCTATTTGCCACTTTAACAGCATTTATTTTTTTTATAAAAGTATAACTTTTTTACTGTAAGCAACCAGCTACATTGTGAATCAAGTATTCTTCTTGCTAATTCCAATAATTGAAAGTCCTAAAATTATAATATTGATCTAATATAACCAAAAGAATGAAGTCATGTATCATAACATGTGTAATTTGAGGAGCAGCCATCTTGGATTTGAAAAGGTTGCCATGGTGATATATGGAAATATGTATCAGAAATGGATTTGTTGCCCCCCAAAACCTTGGAAAAGTGGTATTACTCGTCACTATTACTCTCCGGGTTTCCAATATACGTAATTTGGGGGAATATGCAAATTAGGTATATAACCTAATTATGCGAATAATATGCATATCTAGAGTTAGCCAAGGTGGCAACTAATCTGAAATAGCTTTACTACATATTTAGAACATGACTGAACAATAATAATCTGTAATTATTGCTTATTAGAGGCTGTAGCCACTGAAAATCAAAAATATTCATAAATATGCAAATTAGGGGCAGCCATCTTGGATTTCAGGGTGTTACTCATACGGCACATGCAAATGAGCACCGGAAAAGGATTCTGTGCCCCAAATTACCCTCGCATTATTGCTTTGATCATTATTGTACTATTTCTAGATAGAAAATGACCCCTGACCTTATTTCAGAAATATGCAAATTAGCTAATTATCTTTATAACGCTTATACAAAAAGTTGCCCAAGGTTGCCAAGGTGGCAGCAAAGTTGAAATTTCTTCTTAACCCTACTAGAATATGAATCAATACAAAAACATTGTACTAAAGAACATCTCCAGGTCTAATACACGAAATATAAGACCATCTACAGGACTAAATTGTTGTTAGTGTTCAATTCTTGTAATTATTAAGGCAACAGCCAATATAAGCATCAAGCATTTGAGCTGTTGCCATGGCAGTTACAATAATTTGACACTTACAATATTCAGATAAGTTTTATGAAACGGGACCCAGAAAGAGAAATAGATATGGATGGTAACATACACAGCAATTCTGATAATGTGAAACAAAGAGTTTATTGTGAAAATAATCACATTTGTGTGTCAAAATTGCAAAAAATATACTGTAGAAGTATGCAAGAAACATATACATATAAAAGAAAATTATTTCAGGAAAATGCAAAAGTTCTCCACAACCAAATCATCATAAACAAACAAATACATTTATCAATCATCTTATATAACAAGAACAAATTCATTAGCTATCATCGTTTTCTATTCATCTATATAAAGTAAGTGACATGAATATATTTAACTTTCCTTACTAAAATGTATATAAACAAAGCAAAAATATAACTATTTTATAGACTTAAATATATTAAATAATTTGATCGGCAAAAATACTTTGCTCTGTAAACTATTTGTATAAACCATGTGAATAGTACCAAAGTGGCAATGAAAATCTAGATTGAAACCCACATATACATTTTATCTAGTATCAAAGTACAATTCTACATGTTCCTTTTTGCACCTCCATGGAATGCTCTCCAGAGAAACGATACAACAAATTTCTTACATTTATATCTCAAAATTACACCAATCACTTGTGGCGATTTTGAAAAAAAGATATATTCATGTATATGTGCAATAGTCAGGGACTTGCCTGTAAGTTGACAACTACTAAACTTTCATTTTATTGATTCAAACAAAAAATATCGCTGCAAAAATGAAGAATATCACTGTTGTTGTAAAGGCACACATTCAATACTGTATAACGTTTCATCTTCATTATCAAATAAATAGAATCGCCCTTCTAAAAATAAACTAAGGTAATACAACTACATACAAAAGTCATCTGTAAAATATTGAAAATATATATATTTTTAAACAATTTGTTTGTGTAAAATAAGCATTCAGTAAAAAAAACAAATTATGAATCATTAAAAGTATACAAAATCATTATGAATGCTTCAAAATTGTAAGTGAAATATCTACTGTTTCAATATGAGCCATGACATACACAGTATGTATTCTTTGTGTTATAACATTATGACTCACAGTCAAACTGACAACCTTCTTTCTCTCTCCCCCCCCCCCCCCCCCCCCCCCCAAAAAAACACCTAAAACTAAAACATAAACAACAGCCAAACCTGTCCATAGTCTAGAGACCATACAAAAAGTAGTCTCTGGAATAGATTAGACCACAGTATCACATGTTTTGAACGTTATGGAGGAGTATGGCTATAAAGAATGACTAACTAATTACTCCAAAGATATTGCACGAGGAATATAATTAGAGACACATATGGCTTCGCATTCAAGTGGGAGTTGATTTTCAGTGGGCAAGCCAACACAATGGTTTATTTCAGTAAAAAATTAGATGATTTTTTTTTTCAGTGGTCATAAGTGTTTTGTTTTGTCATGAATCAGAAAGTCTGGCGTTCTGGCAAGAGTATTTATATCTGCAAGGGTTTCAGTAATATGCGTATTTCGTGCCCTTCTATGAAACAATAGAATGATTAATATTAAAATGCATGTGTTTTTTGATTTATTCAAACA
This sequence comes from Echinarachnius parma, assembly GCA_037951105.1. Lineage (NCBI taxonomy): Eukaryota > Metazoa > Echinodermata > Echinoidea > Clypeasteroida > Echinarachniidae > Echinarachnius > Echinarachnius parma. The sequence goes on from JBAMJV010013435.1 coordinate 15,041, forward strand.
GACCCACTTTTCTACAGTGGGGAAACTTACTTTCAAATAAAATACACATTGTCATTTGCTACAATGTCATGTCCTTGCTGTAGTATCAACAACAACAATAAGAAAAAACAAACAATTTGTTATATGTCTAGGCCCTAACTACCATTTGAATAATTAATTTGTGACCATTTTCTTGATGCGAGTCAATTAAGCGGCTGAGCTTTCGACCCTAGGAGAATCTTCATCAGAGGCACACTGACAAAACTAACACGTAGAAAGATTATCTGCTGCAGTAACATTGTTCAAATCCACAAAACTTATTTAGAACTCTATTGGTTCCCTCATAACTTCCTATTACCAATAGAAGGATGGAACAGGGTTTTTTTTCTTCTCGAATTTCCCTTTTTTCGTTAAAAAGATATTTACGAATGAAGCGTTCAGATTTTTAACTATCCACTGGATAGTTATCACTGTGTACAAAGTCAGTGCCAGATGCACAAACCTGTAAGGAGATTTCTATTTTGTAATCATTATGCGTTACC
>JBAMJV010013436.1:0-14885 GCA_037951105.1 Echinarachnius parma
ATCGCGATATTTCATTTTTTTTCTTTCTCTCCTACCTTATTAATTATGAATATTACTTTTATATACCAAAATATAAACACTTTCCTTATTTCAATAACAAAGCCCACCTCTCACATCGGGACTCCCGCCACATATGTGGAAGTGGGCCTCTTATAGTCAAAACGATTATCTTACAACACTTAATTAAAATATTATGATAATAAAGCAAAACAAAACAAACAAATATATTCATAAATAAACTCTTATTTTAAAGCTACTGATGAAATATCGCGATATGCGTTTTTTCATATTAATATACTAATTCTTAAACAAATTACCGTAAAACTCCGTGTATAAGGCGCACTTTTTTCCGTCTGAAAAAATTTCAAAGTCCGGGGTGCGACTTATACACAGGTACAGCAACCCTCTAGTCATGTTCAATGCATATAACACTGGTCTAGTGTATGACAAGAGCTTGCTATCTGTTGTAGCATTCAGCAAAATATACCTTTTTCTCACAATAAAAATGTTGGTTACAGATGTAAAAATTGCAAGTTTATTGAGCAAATTACTGCTGTTAACCCGATCACTACGGGGACCGAGAATTCTCGGTCCCCGTTGCGCCTACTCATATACGGGAACCGAGATTTCTCGGTTCCGAGCAAGGGCTTTATTAATTGCATAAACATACATGTATGCATCTTGTAAGTACAATATAATTTGGCTGAATACAAAGATTGAACCCTTGGCTACATGTATATCAAGTTTCCCCGACTCTAGTTGCGTGATTATTGTTTTATTACAATTTTATCATGGTAATACACAAGTCTAATTTCAGGATATTCGTATGCAAACATATCCAAGCCAGAATCATAGTTTTCGCATAGAATTTCACTTCGCTGTCCCTATACTATGCATATCGATCGCCTCTATTGTGTGAACTACTTGACCAGCGAACTCACGCTAGGTTGAATAGAAGCGAATACAATGCCATGGTCAACCAGATATCGATCGGTTCTTTTGTGCGCTCCCAGTGGGGTAACTCGACCGGTCCGTAAAATAATCTCGTATATAGCTATTGAAGCAGTATATCTATTGCCGTGGTAAAAGGGTTAATGAATATTCATACATTCGTGAGCAGCAGTACTCACTATATATGCAATTATCTAACCAGTGGTTATAAATTTTGCTCACAATTGAAAATAGTTAAATAGTTAAAGTTATTTAAGTTAGAAAATTGCACTATAGAGTACAGAAGCCATGACGTCATAAAAACACTTTTTTAGAATTTTCAAATTTGGACTTCATTTTCAGAAAGAGCATAACAAATAATGTCCAAATACCGAAAATCAAAGGAATAGGTTACGTATTGGCTGAGATATGCCCATCCAAATGAATTTTACTTCAATGGGCAATCAGTGTTATAGTGCACTGGTTCCTAATTTTAGGAACCAGTGCACTATAACACTGATTGCCCATTGACCAAAAAATCATTCGGATGGGCATATCTCGGCCAATACGTAACCTATTCCTTTGATTTTCGGTAGTTGGACATTATTTGTTATGCTCTTTCTGAAAATGAAGTCCAAATATTAACATTCTAAAAAAAATGTTTATGACATCATTTATGACATCACACTTCACCACTCTATATTTAATGACTATAAGTGCTTATGAATATTCATGAATATATGAATATGAATATTCATGAGCACCAGTGTTTGCTCAATGTGTGCAATTTTTGTGCTAACCACTATTTTGTATGTGAAAAAAGTATATGATGATGAAAGCTACAATTGACATTAAGCCCTTGATATGCTCTAGACCAGCGATGTAAGTGTTCCAACATGACTACAGGGTGTCCCAAAAAAAAAAAAAAAAAAAAAATCTTCTTTTTTTTTTTTTTTTGGAGAAAGTTGGGGGTGCGCCTTATACACGAGTGCGCCTTATACACGGAGTTTTACGGTAGTGCAAACATTTCGTGGGCTTATTTTGTGCATGTTAGTGCAAAGACACACTCATACATACATTACTATACTGTTGTGTGGAGCAGGCAAGGGAGCTATATACAGCCTTGGAAACAATTATTAGACCAAGCACTTTTTGATCAATTTTGTTGACGTTTTACGCTATTTTGTCCATTTTATAATATTTCAAAGAAAAATTAGTTAATGACATACCAAAAGGGGTATTATAGTCAATGGTGTTTGTGGTACCTACCACATATTTTCTGCCTTCAATTTGATTAAAAACATGAATTTTATAAAAAATTGTATGGATTTTGTCCATTCATTACATGCACATAAAAGGCATGGGTTTTATATACATTTTTAATAAAAACTGCAAAATTTGTTGATTTTTTCCCCTGTAAGTTGTGATTATATTATAGACAGATCTCTCCAGTTCCTAGTGTGACTTGCATTAGCACTTTGATTCTTGGTGAGAGGTGCCAAGTGGCATTGAACTCTGTTGGAGAAGCAAATAATATTAGGATGCTGACTGCCTGTGCTTTAGCAGTATACCAGGATAGAGGTCATCTTCACCTTGTCTTGCTTCTTTGATAAGAAAAATTGACTGTCACTTGGCAACTCTAATCAGTAATTATTTTTAATCATAAACAAGCCCCACAAAGAATGGAAAGACATTTCTATGATATAAGCACTACTTAAAGAAAAAAAATCATAACAAGTTCCATTATGTATTGAAAACGTGTGTATAAAACCCATAGGGTACCTTTTTATGGTAAAAATCCACGCAATTATTCATGAAATTCATGTTTTCTTCAAGTTCAAGACATAAAATCTGTTGTAGGCATTCCTAATTCCATCGACTATACCCCCCTTAGATATTTTATGAACTTTTGTTTCTTTAAAATGTAATTAAAGTGACAAAATAGTGTAAACAATCTTTAAAATAGAGCAAAAAGTGCTTGGTCTAATAATTATTTCCAAGGCTGTATATCTGCTAATGTTACTTTATAGCTGTGCATAGACAATGAATTGTGGCAAGTATTAAATAGTATAGAGCAAGAGGGCACTATACTAACTTTGCTAACGGTGTAGTGTGTAAAACGGAAATACCTTTTGGTTTGACTATTTACATTGTAGATGTGACTAGTCACTAGAAAATAAGATTAGCTTGGAGTTGGAGCATGGCTTCATGGCTATTGTTGATTGTTCAGAACCTCTGGGCTCTGCGTCTCTGCAATAAGGTGCTAAGGTGCAGCAGTAAGCCCCGTGACTTGCAGGGGTGGGTGCTAATTTGCTAAGGCTAGGCAGTAAGCACCCCTAACATCTTACAGTTACAAGGAGAATATGTTTTTAAAAATCAAAACCAGAAGAGATGAACATATGCCAAAGTGAACACCTGATGAAAGTGAATTTGTAGATAAGAATATTAATATCAGTTTAAACATGAACATCACTTATGACTTACGTAGATATATATATGAAACTTCTATCCACAGTCGGTCCACGAATAGAACCATGGCAGTAAGGATGACGAGATTTCGAGCCCTCTGGTCTTCAGCAAGATGTCCGTTAGGGTCCAGCAGATTTGTTGAAAAGGTTTGTGAAGATAGAACCAGGGATGCAGTGAAGCGATGGCTAACGTATTCATGCGGTGTAGCGTTGGCTAACAAAGTTATATACCTTTTGTATTTTACCCACTATATATCCAACACCCCCAAGCCCCCCCCCCCCCCCCCCCCCCCCCCATTGTAATACTACAAGCCACATGATTGAACAATTTGCACGCTAAATTAAATTGCTACAATGTAGATCTTTGGATAAATACAGAAACCTGTTTAGCTTCATGAGTATCATTTGTGTATTCATGGATGTATTTGTCATTTTTGGCACCTTCTACTTTGCAGGACCTGGCGAAAAAATTAAATCTTATTGATACTGATAGCACTGCTTTTTCAATATTGTTGCCTTAAATCACCACTCTGAATTTTAGTTTTCCAAGATAACACATTTTAGGGGTTCATTTACGAGGAATAAAGGGAGTTTTATTAGTAGTATTAAATTTATTATTGGTAATATTTTTATTGTCCATATTTTGTTTTGTTTAAGTCTTTCGATCTATGTTTGATAAGTTTTGTTCATGCTAAAGTAAAAGGTGCATCTCATAAGCATGTTATATGCATTATATATTTGTCATATTATTTTAAACATGTTAGTTTCTTAACCGTACAGAGGCCTTACTTTCAAACAACAAGCCCTGCTTCCAAGATTGGTTGCTCCATATTTTTGCAGAAATTATTCAAAATTTGTGAGCATTTTTGTTCTTAAATGTCTTTATTTAAGTTATGTAATATAATGTATTTCAAGCGTTTTTGTTTTTGCTGCATTGATTGTAAGAAATTTTGATCATGTTGTATTGTTTATTGTTCGTTTTGAAAATGTGGGATAAATAAATAAATAAATCGTTATTGCAATTGTTATTGTTATTATTATTAAATTTATTATTGTTATTACCAATCAATCCTGTCTTAGTGGCCACCTGTCTATGGTCCCATGCAGAGAAAAACAATATCGTAAAACCTGCCTGTAGAGAGCTCACCTGTGCGCAGTGGCCACTTTTTTGTTCCACCATTACACTGTACTTATTAAATTGTCTATTTCAGGCATGCCTGAGGACGCCACATGCCAGCCGTCTCCTGAGTTCATCACATCCGTGTCAGAAGAAGAAGTCTGAAGATGAGGCCATGGAGGGGGCACACCCAATCAGCCGGTTCCCCATCCCTAACAAGAAAACCCTGCCAGATGATCTGCAAGATGTCATGAATGAAGTGGAGGGCAAGGTTAGACACATTAAGAGTTGAGTCATGTGATATAAAAATCTCACCCTTTATCTCCCTTTATCAAGGCAGAGCGGCTTCTAGGTCTATTGTCTTCAAAGGGATGTCTTGCATCCAGATGTTCCTGCTCAGGAGGAATACAAACAAAACATAGAGATTTGTTTTAATTATCATCACTTCCAAATGTTTGACTTGATATGAAATCTCACCCTTGAGTATCTCCCTTTATCATTATCATGGCAGAGTGGCTTTCTACCTAGGATCTTCAAGAGAATGTCCTACCATCTGGACATCTTCTGCAGCTTCTTTGACTTCTGTAACTTTTGATGAATCCCAGCTCTTGAGGAATACAAAACAATAAATGGAGATTTGTTTTATCATCACTTCCACAAGTTGACTTGATATGAAATCTGACCCTTTATCTTCGTTTATCATTATCAGGGCAGAGTGGCTTTCTACCTAACGTCTTCAAAGGGATGTCCTGCCATCCGGATGTCTTCCCCTGCTTCTTTGACTTCTGTAACCTGCTCGGGAGGAATACAAACAAAGCATAGAGATTTGTTTTATTTATCCTCACTTCCAAAAGTTTGACTTGATATGAAATCTCACCCTTCATCTCCCTTTATCATTATCATGGCAGAGTGGCTTTCTACCTAGGATCTTCAAGAGAATGTCCTACCATCTGGATATCTTCTGCAGCTTCTTTGACTTCTGTAACTTTTGATGAACCCCAGCTCTTGAGGAATACAAAACACAAAAAAAAGAGATTTGTTTTATCTTCACTTCCAGAAGTTTTTGACTTGATATGAAATCTCACCGTTTATCTACCCAGAGTGGCTTCCTACCCAACGTCTTCAAAGGGATGTCCTACCATCCGGACGTCTTCCGCAGTTTCTTTGACTTCTACAACGTCCTGATGGAGCCCAGCGGCAACCTGACCAAGGCCGACAAGGAGATGATCGTCGTGGCGACGAGTGCGGAGAACAACTGCCTCTACTGCATCGTGGCACACAGTGCTCTCCACAGGGTGTACAGCAAGAACACAACCCTGGCAGATCAGGTATGTATATAGCAATGCTCGAAATTAGCACAGGCCCTCTGCCCCCGTGGCCGAGAGCACGATCATGACCCAGGACCAGCCCTAGTTCCACTGATCTCTAGATATGCTTGTGTAATCCTTTACGGTGGAATAACTTAGGGCAGTATGTGTGCTCTGCTACGTTCTTTTGATTTGTATGCAATTCTATCATATTGACATCAATGAGTTAGAGCCAATGATGCTAATTACCATGGTAAATATCGCTGGTCCGTAATTGGGCCCCTGCCCCCTGGGCAACTAGATATTAGTTTCAGGCCACCAACTTTCATTGATCATATGAAACATAACAATTGTTTTCTTTCTTTAGTTTGGGGCCACCAGATTTAGGTTTGTTAGCCACTAAAATTTGAAAATGTTGTATTTGCTTGTCCGACTGGGCCACTAGGCAAAAGGTTAATTTCTTGCATTGAGGTAGTGATCAAGTTTATTACGAATTGAACAGACTGAGGCATAAAGGAGAGCAATTGGTAAGCCCCACTAAGTACTGATCTTACAACTAGTATGTTGTGTCTGATAATTTGTATACTTGCATGTTTATGTAGATCTCTCAACTTCTTTGAAATGTAATTATTGTTTAGGAAATTAATTACAATGATTGAAGACAAAGCAGTTTGTTTTATGGAAATAGTAAATTGTATATAAACAAAATGTTTCAGTTTGTCTGATATATATTGTCATTACATTGTAGTATGATACACGGGAATAAACTAAAGATATTAAGTAGTATATTAATAACTAGGTCAATTTTTAAAAGGAGAATCATATGCCAGAAGAAGAAGAAAAAAACAACAATCACTTACCCAAATTGTGAATCATTTGGTAGATGTAGCTTCTCCTGTATGGGCAATTCATTTCTTGGTTTTCCACAATCAAAAGCCCAAATCTGAATTTCACTTGCCCTGAGCCAACCTCCACACTAACTTTTTTCTTACTTGCCCATTCGGGCAAGTGAAATCATGAATGCTCAAATTTTACTTGCCCGTAAATTTTTTATTTTTTTAAAAGAAACAAATTAAAGTCATGCCTGTAAAGTGTCTAACTCCACGAAAATTACTTGGAGCTTCCTCGTTTCTCTTCTACCGTGTTGTTTAGCTTATGGTAAAAGAAGAATTCATAAAATAAGGTTTGATTTTTTCAAATGTCCCTTTAGTATGAAGATAATTATCATTGAAATCTTTTATTTGAAAACGCTTTTGATAAAAAGTACAATTGTCCTAGCTTAACACGTCCGGATGCAGCACGCGTGGGAAACATTCCGGAGATTGAACTTTGAGCCGAGCGAGCACAAATTCCATGAATTCTGTACTACGTCTGTAAACATACACGGGTGCGAATATATCTCAAATGGATGATTATTACTGCGACAAATGTATGGCAGACCATCAGTATTCAGTGATAAAATATGAACTCAATATTCGTTTTTTTCACTAGGTAAACAGTGTTCGTTTTCTTTTAAACTTTCACAAATCTTTCAATTGTATTTTACAATGATATTGATATAGGATTGAAGTCTCAAATGTCATTTTGTGCAATATCTGACACTTTACAGGTATCACTTTAATAGTCCTAGATAGCTCCATTGTAAAAGAATAGCATTTTTCTTTCGACGTTGAACATAGGTGGTAGTTTGCCCGATCGGACAACAAAACTCCAATTTTACTTGCCCGACATCAATTTTTACTTGCCCCGGGCAAGTGCTAGTGTCAAGCCTTGCCTGAGTAATGATAAAGATTGCTGACTGTTCTTTCCCCAGATCGCAGCCAACTGGCGCGTGGCCGAGCTGGATTCGCGTCAGCGCGCCATTGTTGAGCTGGCGGTGGCTGTCTGCAAGAACGAGCCAATCACGGAGGAGCATTTTTCGAAACTGGCGGCCAATGGTCTGGATCAGGAGGATGCGTTCATGGTCGGGAGTGTGGCTGCATTCTTCGCCATGTCGAACCGCTTCGCCCACCTCTTCAACCTGCGACCGAACAAAGAGTTCCATCTGCTAGGCAGGGTCCCGAGGGAGAAGAAGTGAAGTCATGCCCGATGAGGAACGATATCAGGAATGACATGCCGTGCCTTTAACCCGTTCCCTACATGATTTTGAACTCCCTATTGACTTTGTACTTAGCCTACCCGGTTCCCGTAGGTAAGTGGTTAACCAACACTATCTATTTTTCTGTTCTGACTACTGGCCCATTTGTGGGATAGTAAAATCAATTTTTTTTTTCTTCACATTTTACTTGCCCCAACAGAAAATGTACCTGCCTGTGTACTTCTTGAAGAGAAAATATAATTTTTCTCTCGTACTTGAACAATTATTGTGTATTCCCGATTGTGCAATCAAACTGCACCCGGAAATATTGCCCGGTATCAATCAGGCAGCCAAACTAGACTATTTATAAAGTTTTACTTGCCCGATATCAATTTTACTTGCCCCGGGCAATAACGCAAGTGCAAGTGTCGAGCCCTGATTCAACCTAGCTGTAGCTTATTGGAAGGTGGTGTGTCATGTATTAAAGCTATGGGAATAAGGTCATTTAGGCGGTAATGGGTTAACTTGGTTATCCATGTTCCAGTCATCGGGGAATCCAAGGAAACCTAGAAGGCATACATGTGGTAATTAGTAGTTTCTTCTCCTTGTTCAGTCAAGAATGAAGCAAAAATTTGCTTTCCTTTTTTTGGTGAAATTCTCAGGATCAATCGTATAGATCTATTTTATGAAAATGCTCAGGAAGAGAATGAGACATTTTAGTTCATGAAATGATGGGAACGATATACAGTGAAAGAAACCTCATTATAACGAGCACATTGGGCCCATTGAATTTACCTCGTTATATCAGATATCTTGTTGTACCAGGGCTTCAAAATAATAACAAACATAAAATCTATACCTGTGAAATTACCTCGGTATACAGTATCAGGTACCTTGTTACACGGGCGTAGACATGACATTGATACCCATTCAAGTGGGGGGGGGGGGGGGGGGGGGATGAGCTATTCATTCATCGGATTACATCCCCCCCAGTTGAATAGGTATTACATAAGTCGCTACGCCCGTGCCTTGTTATAAAGAGGTTCCACTGTAAACGAAACGTGTTCATACCTCTTGATAGCTAAAGATTTACACAATGATCAATCTACAAATCTTTATCAGTCTTTTTGGGGCTTTCAAGAGATGTATAATATTGTGTGCATCGAAAATGTTTGGTGTTTTATATGTAGCATGGGTATTAACTTTGAAGTGTACGTTCTTTTAATATTTTGATGTGTATTATGTTTCTGGAGTTTCCTGGAAAATTTGATCTGCTAGTTTAGAACAATATAAAATGTTTAACCCTAATCAGGCCGGGTTATTTTGGCTATGCTCTGGCCGGGGGGGGGGGTGGATTCCACCCCCCCTGAGATCTCGGCCGTCGAACGCGCGGCCACCACAAAATTTGGCACGCAAATAGCTTGCAACATAATCTACAAGATTGCATTGGTATTTTTTTGAAAATACTCAATTTTGGATTAATTATGCAAATTTATGCAGAAATCCCCTTTTTGTCTGTAAATCACTAAATATTGCTCAGAATATGCTAATTTTGTGCACGAATATTCTTTATTACTTAATTAACAGGTTTTGAACATTAACAATTGTGACAGCCAAAATTTTCCTTATGTATTTCTTTGTTTTTGGAATTTTCTTATGTATTTCTTTGTTTTTTCGACTTATGTTTTTTTCAATGGAATAAATTATTGACCATTATCAACCATTTTTTAGCCCCAAATTAAATGATTGCAGAGATTTGAATGAAAAATAATGAAGGTTTTGTGTATTCTAGGAAAAATCAATTTCCATAGGATTTGTACACAAATCACAAAATTTAGCGATTTTCGGGCCGACGTTCACTTACAAAAGGTTACGTGACGGTATACCCGGTCGTCGCAAATTTGGTCTCAAAAGTTGCGCAAGACTTCAATAAAAAAACTCATGAAGTCGCGCTGCAATACCTGCGCGCGTTGCGGAATTATCACACGAAAAGTCGAAGAGGGGGTGGGATTCCACCCCCCCACGGCCTGGTTAGGGTTAAAGGAGGTTCCAAAACACGAATGTTTTATGGACAATGATTTGTAAAGCTGTTCAGATATCATAACTAAACATTGCCATCAGATGGTTGAAAGTTTTATACACCCATTTTTCAGTATTGTCATAATCCCACCGTTATCTTCATACAATGGCAATGTAAATAATTGTCTATTTATTTCAGATTATTTAATTTTTTTAAATATAAAGTAAAATGATATTGCACCCAAATGAGATAGTTTGGCCCATATTTGAGGTGTCCTAACACTGACTTGTGAGTTAAACAATACTGTATCTTAGCTGTGTGCGTAAACCATTTTAACTTCTAAAGAAATATATATAAATAATGTTTTAAATAATATTGTGTGCTTTATATGAAAAGAAAAATTATATTTATTTAGTACTATCAAGAGTTTACATATATTTTGGTCAGAACATTACTGTTTTGGTATTTTATTATATTTTGAAGCAATAATTCAAATAATTTTTTGAAATAATGTTTGATGATTGATGAGTGACTTAACTTTAGGCCTATTGCAGCTGTTGCTATGTATTGGTATTTGTGTGCAAAATTGAGAATATGATTTTAATAATGATAACTACTGAAACCCAAAATTACTGATCTTGGTATGATTTTCTTGTTCAAAGATTCTTCATCCATTGAAACCCAGTTATCCACCCATCTTACGGGACGTATGCTGTTCTATTTGGTTTTTCTGGTCCACCCTGTATATTGGTATTCAAAATATGTAGCCTATATTTCATTGTCAAATAACAGTATGGTTTATTCAGAGATGCCAACCGTTCCGTTTTTGCCGTATTTGTTACGTTTTTTCACGCAAAATACGGCAGTACGTTTTCCCCTAATAAAATACGTTTTCTTTTTTTTTGGTACTCCCTATAGAAACGACCGGAAAACGGCAAACAATTTTACGCTGAACCCTGATAAACTATTATTCCAGATACATATTTTAAATATAACACAAATAAACCGAACAAACTCATACAAACGCTGGTGTGATCGACCAAACTAACTTTATATTAACGCGCGCGTAAAGGGTATTTTTGCTGCGCGAATTGGCTTCGCGAAAAAATATGTTTTTTTGCCTCTAAAGGTTGGCAGCTCTGAAAATACTTTTTTGGGTTCAAAATACTGTTTTTTACCTCTCAGAATAATTTTTTTTGGTTTGTGAAGGTTGGCATCTCTGTTTATTACCATTAACATATATTAATTTACATTTGTGTTTGGATACGAGTCTATGACCTTCATGGCTTCATCTATTAGATATAATTTGCAATTATTGATTGCCCGGAAGGTTTATTATTTCAACGAAATATTTTTCAAGAAAAGTGGCAGTTGTAGAAAGGTGGTGACTACTACCCAGGTTATCTACAAAATGTTTCTCATTGCAGGGAATTCATATTTAGTGGTTACTGACATGTGATGGCTGATATTTAAAAAGGTGGCTGCTATAAAGGGCTTGACTGTACCGTCTTTTCATGATTTATTGACACAAGCCTTTATTGAGGGGGTAAATGCTGCATTGTTTATTTATATATCATTGTTATATTGGTATTTATTAGCAGCTGAGAATGTTAAATTTTTGTACGTGATATTGATTATGGTTAAGGGGGTTTTCTTTGAAAATAGTTTTTGGTATCAAATGTATATTTTAACTTGAATAAAATATATACTATCTTAACTTAAGTTATTATAAACATGTTTATTTTCTACATCAGATTGACTCCAATAATCATGTTAGATATATATTTGTGAATCATTGCATTTAAAGTGATCCCTGTAAAGTGTCAGATATTGCACAAAATGACATTTGAGACTTCAATCCTATATCAATATCATTGTAAAATACAATTGAAAGATTTGTGAAACTTTGACAAGAAAACGAACACTGTTTACCTAGTGAAAAAAACGAATATTGAGTTCATATTTTATCACCGAATACTGATGGCCTGCTGTAGATTTGTCGCAGTAATAATCGTCCGTTTGACGATATCCGCACCCGTGTATACAGACGTACAGAATTTGCGCGCTTGGCACAACAGTCAGGTACATCGACTCGTTGCGCTGCCCTGTCTATCGGGAAGGTTTCGGCCACTCCACCGGCCCGGGTCCGTGATCGCGTGCAGCGCCGGCCAGGCGTGTCCAGCTACGGCAATTGTACTTTTTACCAAAACCGTTGGGCAATGGTTTTGAGATGATTTTCAATGATAATTATCTTCATACTAAAGGGACATTTGAAAAAATCTAACCCTATTTTATTCTTCTCTTACCATAAGCTAAACAACACGGCAGAAGAGAAACGAGGAAGCTCCAAGTAATTTTCGTGGAGTTAGACACTTTACTTGGATCACTTTAAGGATTCATAGTGTATATATATAAAGAAAATTACTACTCTTTCATTATATATTGAGCTGAAATAGTGGTATCATGTAATATGGTAATTATATGAATAGTATTTTATATTTAATGTTTTTAGTTATCAATCAATCAGGAATGGAAGATATGTTTTGACCTATCCATGTCAAATAGATTTAAGTCAGATGCAAATTTGTAATCTTAAAGGGATCTAGTAACTTTATTGACATGTGCAAAAAGTAAAGAATGGTTGATAAATGTACATTGTTGTGGTCTAATATGTCCACTGAGTACTATGTGAAAATTCATGTTAAATATATATTATATGGCCAAGTAATGAACAAAAATGCAGTGATATTCACTTACTAATTGCACTGACTTTAACACATTTATAACTTTCCAGTGGATAATTAAAAATGAGAACACTTCAAACATACATATCTTTATAATGAAAGAGAAATTTGGAAAACCGAAACAGACCCGCTAGAGTTGTAAATAAATTTGATGGATATTGACGTTACTAGATCCCTTTAATTTCTAACAAGAGTTTCATTTTAAAACTACACTGTGTAATAGATTCTTAGCAAATCCAAAATTGCATTCTTATTTTTCAGCTGAGAAAACTATTAAAATATTCTAATCAAAACATGGAACTCGCTGATGTTGCTTTCATTGATTTGAAAATGTTTGTTGTTTTTAGCTCATCCGGCCCGAAGGGCCCGATGAGCTTATGCCATGCCGTGGCGTCCGTCGTCCGTCCGTCCTTCCGTCCTTCCGTCCGTCCGTCCGTCCGTCCGTCCGTCCGTCCGTCCACAGTTTCTTCGTTATTTTTCAACCGATTTTGATTCTGATTGTTTCATAAGATAGGGCTAGGAGGGGGATTTAAAACTTCTACACAGAATCGTGAAATTCATTATATATGCTAATTTATGCAAATTTATTCGAAATCACAAAAAATGCTTCTTCTCCTTCATTTCTTGACCGATTTTGATTTGGTTTGCTTTATCTGGTAGAGCTAACTTTGGTACACTAAACTTCTAAACAGAATTTTGAAATTTTTCTCCATTAATTAATTATGGTAATTTATGCAAATTTATTCCAAAAATCACAAAAAATGCTTCTTCTCCTTCATTTCTCGACCGATTTTGATTTGGTTTGCTTTATCTGGTAGAGCTAACTTTGGTACACTAAACTTCTACACAGAATTTTGAAATTTTTCTCCATTAATTAATTATGGTAATTTATGTAAATTTATTCCAAAAATCACAAAAAATGCTTCTTCTCCTTCATTTCTCGACCGATTTTGATTTGGTTTGCTTTATCTGGTAGAGCTAACTTTGGTACACTAAACTTCTACACAGAATTTTGAAATTTGTCTCCATTAATTAATTATGGTAATTTATGCAAATTTATTCCACAAATCACAAAAAATGCTTCTTCTCCTTCATTTCTCGACCGATTTTGATTTGGTTTGCTTTATCTGGTAGAGCTAACTTTGGTACACTAAACTTCTACACAGAATTTTGAAATTTTTCTCCATGAATTAATTATGGTAATTTTTTATTTATTTATTTATTTATTTATTTATTTATTTATTTATTTATTTATTTATTTATTTATTTATTTATTTATTTATTTATTTATTTATTTATTTATTTATTTATTTATTTATTTATTTATTTATTTATTTATTTATTTATTTATTTATTTATTTATTTATTTATTTATTTATTCATTCATTTATTTGTATTATTTATTTATTTATTTTTATTTTTTTATTTTTTATTTATTTATTTTTTTAAATTTATTATTTTTAAAATTATTTTATTTATTATTTTTTTTCTTTATTAATTTTTTTTTTTCCCCATGTCCCTTCTGGGGCGTCAAATCTATATTTTTTTCACTCTATTTTTTTTTTTAATTAATTTTTATGTCCCTTCCAGGGCATCACATTTTTATTTTTTGACCAGTTGAAAAGTGTACCACATGAAATTTGCGATATTTGATGTTGCGAGATGCCGGATGAGCGCTACGTCATTGACGTTCTGGTTTCCAAAAAGTATTTCATGTGATAAGTTGTCAAAAGGAATGCCAGAAACGTGGAATAGTAGTGGATGGAATCACATAATAAAATGTAATGAAATTGTCAATTTAATTTATTCAAACCATGAAACAAACACAAAATAAATAAAATAGTTAAATCTGCACTAAATGATAAAAAATTATTTAATAGTGATTAAAAAAAGGGGTATCGGACCCATGGAAGCACAAGCTTCCATGTCCCCCATGCAGCTTTGCCACTGAGCACAAGAGTGTATATTGTCCCTATCATCTGAACTCCACTTGTGGGTCCAGTTAGACTGAAAATCAGTTCTTACCACCTAATACTTATAAAATGGGGATAAGGGAATGTTGAGCCCCCTCGGTCTTTGGCGCCACTCATGGGTTCAATGAACTATATGTGTCAGTCACCCATGCTATAGAAAGACGTGCTGTATTTGGGAGTTGTGATGAGGATGTGCAGGTCCGTAGTCAGGGGGGTGCGTTTGGTGCATACGCACCCCCCCCCCCCCCC
>JBAMJV010013437.1:0-35335 GCA_037951105.1 Echinarachnius parma
CACGATTAAGACAAAATGCGAGTTATATTAACATTTCCTCACTTCTTGCTCTATGTTCTCTGGTAGTCTTTCCAGTCCTCTTATGGTGTTGGAATGGGCTCTAGCAACTTGAGGGTCGGTTTCAGTGAAATATCAATGTAGTGTCCCCGGCCAATCTTCCCACGTCAGGGGCGTGTTCTTGGTTGGCAGAAGGTAATTCGCTCAATAAGTGCAGAAGAAGGCGGTGGTCTCCTCGTGAGAATTAATACGCAGAATGTGGCCAGTCCAGCGATAGAATGTGTTGCATAATGGGAAATACAAAATGACCTGAAGAGCCGACAGCAAATCGCAAGTACGTTTTCAACCTGCAAAACTCTATATCTACTTCCAAATGAGTTCAGTGCTTCGATTTGATTTTCCTGAGCTAATTTACCGAAATAAATCCCAGCACAATATTCTTGCAATAATTTATGCATACATTCGATCGAAGATTGTGATAAATCAAGAGTTTCGACTGATTCATTTACTACCGTATTTTTAATCAAAAACTCCTAAATCAATCGCGAATTCCATTATTGCTTGACAACCGGCAAATTCATTTGTACTAGAAATGATCTGTCTGGAATCTATTGTCCATTGCATCTCAGTGCAACTTTCCCTAGTTCATGCAGATGCAATTTTTTTTAACAAACCCGTCATAACAGTCGTTAGTGTTAGTGTCCCCTTAAGATGTTAAGTGAACCAGTTTGGCACAACGTACATAGGACCATGCAAAACAACGGCATCCTAATCAAGAATGCGATGTTGCATTGTGTTATATGCTCTTTTAATTCGTCTGCCTTGGACTGATCAGAAGGGAAAAAAAACGTTTGATGTAGTCATCTGAGTCTTCCGGGGAAGACCTTTCAATCTCCATCACAGCGAAGTTCTTGGGAATATGTTTGTGAATGAATTCTTCCTTTCTATTGGGACGACTTGTGACGAGAACCCGGCACTCCGCTAATGTAGACGATTTCCCCGGATCAGCTCAATTAGGCTCGACTTATCAATCAAGATACTACCATTAAACTCGTCATATCCGTCAACTAGAACGAGACACTTGTCTTCATTCTCCTCTATCGGGTGCTTCAATATCATATGGTGTGACATTAGCATGCTTCGGAAGAAATGTTAGAAGTTGTCTTTTGATAGCTTGTCCAATTGACTTGTTTCTGTCCATATGTCTACATTTCAGGCAAAACAGAAGAGATATGTCACCGAGGGGAGAGTCCGGTGCCCCGATAGCCCAACCGTGTGATAGTTTGTCAGCTGTCGTGGTTTTACCGTGACCAGCCGGCCCAACGAGGAGTATACGGCATGCAGCTTACCGGTTGGCATTTGTTTGAAGATACCATTTATCGAATCTTTTATGTGTACTTTTCTTGGTTCATCGATAACTCGCGACCCGTTGTCGATAGTGTGCAGTGTTATTGAAGTATGCCGGTCTACAAACTCAGTAGCAGCACTCTTGTCCCATGGCTTTAGCTGTATTTTCTTATCTTCGTACTGGTCGATGAGAACATTATTTTAACAAACATTTAAATGCACAAAATTTGTATGAAAAAAAGCCTAAAACCAATGTTTTTTTTTTAATAGCGCCCCTCTTGAGGTTGTAACGGGCTCTTTTTAAAAAAAGTGGGTTTTACTTAGTCGTTTGTAATTGTGTATACTTTTCGAGCATTATGAAGTTATAAACTATTACGTTGTACCGTAATGGTGCCGGTTTCGGTGACTTAAGTTAAGATTGACCAATACTCAACTATCCCTTTAACCCAAATACATCCTTTTATAATTCAAGTACGCACAACATATCTTTTGTGGGCTTTCACGAGAAGGTATATTTTTTTCGCGCATATATTCATGCAATTATTTGCCCCCCCTTTTTGTTCCATTTCCGCTACTTTTTTCGTTCGCGAAGACATGGGAAAATTCCCTCCACCCCTCCCCCCCACCCCCTCCCCCCTCCCTCCCACTACTTATATGGTACACAAAGTGAGCGCGCGCCGCGGTCCCATTACATTGGCAAATGCTTAGGTCACATATGCTCCGATTTGGGGATACGGCGCCCGTACGATGCCACTTTAGGTGAAATCTTGCGGGAATCTAGCGGCGCCCGCAAGGGTGCCGTGGCTATCGTGAGGTCGCATTTTACTCTCATTATTACGTTCCGAAAGCAGCGTCACCCGCTCCGCGAGTCGATGGCCGACGGCGAATGCTCCGCTGACAACATCTCCGGCGAAAATTACTCCGTCGGCTATTGCTTCGACGACAGACTCTTAGGCGACAAAATACTTCCTCGACAGAAGCTCCACCAAATTCACAGTGACGTAGCTACAAGGGGCGTGCCCCCAATAATTGGCAACACAGTACAGGACAAAACGGTACAAGTTATAATAAGTTAAATAGTTATAGCGTTCCCCCAAAATGCGTGTCTCCCTAATCAGTCCGAGCACGCTACGACAATTCTTGAACTTATTCTTCCCCTATAAATCGCCGCCAGCAAGAAATCTGAAGCGAGAGATCTGAATTGAAGTACAAAGTTATATAATTGAATGAAAAAGGGTGTGAACCTGGACTGGAAAACCGCTGATGCATTTTATGTATACCAATGAATTTCAGTTAATTTAAATGATAGCAATATACAACAACAAATTACCTTTCATAGTTATTGTGTGCATTATTGTTTGTCTAATGGTAACAGAAGAATAAAACGAGTTTTGATTTGTCAAATGTCTTCCTAAATATGGGGGTATTTAAGATTAAATCCGAATTCAACAACTCAATCGCCCGTAGTATTCGAGTTCGAATACTTCACGCGAACGATCGGGATAAAATCAACATTAATTTCCCATGTTATCACCAAATAAACATTATTATTTTTTCCATAAAAATCTCACATATCAGAACAATCCAATAAAAGTAGTAAATGATTGAAGTCCCAAATATTCCTTTTTATATGTTTGTTTGTATTTTTTTTTTTTTTTTTTTTTTTTTTTTGGGGGGGTTAATGGATTACTTTAAACTGTTAAACAATCATTAAGTAGGTTATTTACTACATACCGTACTTCATATGTAGATGGCATGTCTTGGTTGATATGTTTGTATGTAAACATTTATTTGGTTTCCCTATATATAATTTGCTTACTTTTGTATTTTGACACACTTGGGTTTCTGGGGACTTAATTGAAGTAAAAAATTGTATACAATTAAATGACAACAGTTTGAAAATAGACGGGATACCAAATAGTATCATGTTGGAACTTGATAGTTACATGTCTTATCAACATTATATTCATTAAAGATATCAAATGAGATATTTTCTTTTTATTTGTCGTTGTTGTATCTAAAATTGTTGAATATAGGTGTGGTATGTGCGAAATAACCAAGCCGATTGTTGTTAAAGTTGATTAACGTTCACTTATTTTAGTTATTACACCTAAATACTCCAATTTGCTGTTGAATTTGAATAAATTTAGAGTGAAATTGGTTGCGAAATTACGAAATATATCATTACATTGAAAGATAGCTGGTACATGGCTGGACGAAATTTAACATGATTGCGACGAAACCGTAAACAGATTGACGAGTTAATTGAGACAAAACGAAATTGAATGACTAAATATATATAGTCTTAACCAAATATAAAACTGCATTTCGTATATAAAGGTAAACTCGTCCATTTACAATTTGGCAGTCCATTTCAAAACCGTGCAAAATTTATATTTTCGATATTAACGCCCATTTTAGTTAAGTGGTAGAAAGCGGAGATGTAGTTTTCATGTTTTTGTAATTAACACTTGTGATCATCAGACATTAAGTAATCGGGACCCGAATAAATAGTATGCAAACTTTTCTCAGTTACGCCTTCCATGTATAGGCATAGGCGTAGGAGGCATCTCCGAGATTGTTGAAACCAGTACAAGAGTACTAGCAAAGTGATGACAATACAATATTGTGCTGTACTATAAGTATAACGATATTGAAGACGAATGCAAATTTGAATGCATATACAGAGTCGGTGTAGAGTTGTTCAAATTAATTTAGAGGGTGGCATAAAGATTTAAAGACAATTTGCAAAATTCGTTATTCTTTATTCGAAATATCAAAATATTCGGGCAAAATAACGCCACCTCATGTCATTTCCGAGCAAAGGTGAATACTTTTTGCTTTATTCGGCTAATCATACCATGATGGGACTCAATCATAATTATTGTCAGGGCATAATTATCATCTTGTTGTTGGGCAGAAAGTTTATGACCACTGTGTTTGCTACCCATTTTTTAGATAAAATGTGTGAAATACGATATTCGGGAAGAGGATAATTTCCCTTCAAAAATGTGCCCGTCATTGTGCGTTAGTATACAAATGATGCGCAGGTATGAGTGGGTCGGTAGGAATTGTTTGCACAAGGTAACTATGGAACTGTTAAACCCACGAGGCGAAGCCGAGTGGGTTTAGACTAGTTTCCATAGTTATCGCGTGCAAACAATTCCACCGACCCACGAAATAAACCTGCGCATCATCTGTTTTATAGAATGGGCCCAAAAAAAAAAAATAAATAAATAAATAAATTAAATTAAGAAATTTACCGGATGCATGAAAAATCATGCGTCCGGTAAAAAAAAATTTACCGGACGCATGAAATTTTTTACCGGACGCATGAAATTTTTTACCGGACGCATGATTTTTCATGCATCTGGTAAATTTTTTAATTTAATTTTTTTTTTTTTTTTTTTTTTTTTTTTGGCCCATTATATAAAACGAATGATGCACAGGTTTATTTTGTGGGTCGGTGGAATTGTTTACACGTGGTAACTATGGAAACTAGTTATTTATAGGATTTACAAACTTCACAAACTTACCTTTTTCTGGCAGACTTGTGGCAGCGCAGACTCGTGCTTCCCCTTTATGATTGCCAAAACGAAGAAACTTTTGCAGATCATGTAGTCTATGTACAGTTACATGTAGATTTGTTCCATTAATAACGTCATAACTTCTGTAAACTTTAACTGGTGACTAAAACTTTTACTTCCAGAACAAAAAAAGTTGACAGTCAAGAGGAAAATGTAGAACACTTAACAGTTGAAATCCAAACAGCAACATATTTACATGGAGTTCTTCCTCAGTGTTATTGTTTGTTGTTATGAATGTGTACCACACAGTTGCTTATGTTGAAGATGTTATGAGGTACGTGTGGTATTACTCTGCGATGAAAGAGACAAAGACAGAGGAGACCGTGCAGGTTGGAGGGCTGCTAATGGTAGTCGAGTAGATGGTGACGATGCTGTCTGATCACTTGGTTGTTCACTGACAAGAATGCCGTCGATGATTGTCTGTTGTTCACTGCTGAGTTTGCTGACTTGTAGCTCTACAGATACCGGCACTACTGCAGGAGTACTAGTACTAGTACTAGCAGATGAAGTTGACGGCTCATCAAGGCTAGAGTCATGATCATGATTGACATCCGACTGAGGGCTAACATTATACAGATGTTGTCCGATCTTACTGCTCATTTTCTTCTTTCTCTCTGCACTTGTCTTTGTGTATATTTTGATGGAGCTTTCACTCCTATGACCGCTGACGGACATTATGTCCCTGGATTCAAAGCCGGACTGATCTAACGTAGTAACGCACGTCGCCCGCAGGCAGTGATTTGTGTACACTTTACTACATTTTGCATCGGTAGAGATAATCTTCACCTTGTTTGACAGAGTGTTAATACCGACTGGGCTGTTCTGATACCATGGGTCACTGTCATTTGATGGCTGCTTTGGTTTTGGTTTCTGCCAAAGCCATGGACACGAAGGGTTTAGTTTAGACAAGTACTTTTCAAATGTTTTGACAGGGCATCTTTCGGTGTTCGGAATTTCATACATGAAACCGCCGGTAGATTCATCGTCATTCTCTCTGTGGTTTTTTGTCAGATGATCGCGTTTCTGAACATATTTCACTCCTTCATCATCAACACAAACAGAGAAATCTGATGGTTTGAACATACGGACATTTTCTCTCCCTCTATTGCAGAAATATGTTAGCACATCAATAAATACCTTGTCCTGAAGTCCTGCCGGACTGTTGCAATCCAACTGGGTCTGTATCTTCTCCATGTCGGCATGAGAAATTGAATCCTTATGCTTCGTACTTCCTAATCCTTCCCGCTTCAGTTTGACAGAAACTGCTTTGAACATGCGAACACTTTGGGGGAAAAGTGCATTCTTACAAATGTCGATGTTGAAATTGTCCAAATAGTGACGCTGAATCCCGTAACGAATGTACTGCATTGATTTTTTTGTGTACAAAGCACCATCACTCTTACGCAGTGATGCATACAAAGCCGACAGCAGCGAGTCCAAATCAGCTGTGTTCTCCTTACTAATGTCATGAAGTACGGCATCTTTTTGTCTCAGTCTCGCAAAGGATTCAAGTTTTGAAAACCCGAATTTAATTGCTTTTCTCGTGCTACCTGCATCGGCATTTTCTAGTAATTCTTCCAATTCTCTGTCCGTGAGCACTTCAAATCGCGGTCCTTGGGCCGCCATTTTTCTTGTTTTGGAAAGTATGATCGTTTAAGAAACGATAACAATATCGATAGCGCACTATGCACTTTTTCATGCATCCAGTAAAATTAATCGTATGCACGAATTTTGCTCTCAACCAATCAGATTGCAGGGATTTACCAACCCATTCTATAATGTAATGTAACAGACATAATGCTTGTTTCCTTGTTGACACACAATGCTGAGCGTCAGTGTTTCTGCCATAATACTACAATCCATCAATCGTAGCTTTATATTATATGCATGATATCAATCCGCAATATTATACAGCCAGTACATGATTAGGACGTTCCATGCACTTTGAAAGTCCATGCGGAGTTTTGTGTGTATTTGCAAAATAAGGTGCAGACGAACATTTCAAATTACAACCGTCGGCGATATCAATCGTTTGCCACATATGTTTTGTGTGTATACATTCCACGTAAATGCTTACTTTTAGCATCGGCAATGGTTTTTCATAATACATGTTATTTTCAAAACTTTGAACCCAATGCAACACAATTATTGCTATGTCACCAAGGTCAAGACGGTCACAACGCTAGCAAATGCTGTACAGACAGCCGCAAATTTCGAACCTAAATATCTTTTATTATGATCATCATTGTTCAATTCATTACATATTCTAATTGTCATTTCATTTACATTGAACTAACCGGAAATGACAGCCTAGGCCTTCCCTAGCCCACCAAATTCTACTCCACCTCTAATTCCCATAATGCCCGTTTGTTATTGTGTCTAAGTTGTTGGTGTATTATATTTACCATTAAGGGTAAATTAGTAAGTTATATTACCTAGAATTTGACGTACGAATTTGCTGGACCAGACGACACAAAATAATAGATGGGGCTTTTGTACACGCGTGATTCATGCGCGTAGCGGCCTTTGTGCGGGAACTTTGTGTGCAAATAACGCTTAGCGGCCTTTGTTTATGAAGACTATCTTCATAAATAGTGCGAATTAGATCATGTGCAATATATGAAATTGTAGCTTTTTCAATTCTCTACCATATTACTGAATAAAACATTTTTCGAAAATTTTGACCAAATTTGCGATAGCGGCCTTTGTGCGGGCAAGCGACGATATATTGATAACTTATTTGTCTCCGTAACATTTTAGCGGAGCTTGTGTTATTTTCCACACAAAGTCGACGTTTGATTGTGATATGAGGGACATTACAGTATTGGGGCTGTTTCACTAAAAAGCTTAAAACCGATCCTAAAAACCGAATTTTGTGTTGAGTGAAACACCACATACGGGACAAACTTAGTTTTAGTAACTAAAAGGTTTTCATCACGGCTGAATAGTCTTAATTGATTGAAGCTGCAATCATTTTGTAAAAAAAAGTTCAACGGCTAAGTTACATGTTTTGGGTTTTTTTTAAACAAAAAGCGGCCGGCAAGAAATGAAGGCTCCCTTCACACATTTGTAAATTTCAGCCATTTTGTTATACAGACTTGTAATGAGATTATTGGTTAAATTAATTATTCAATAGCGTTATGATCCAAATTATTTTGAAGCCAATTTGGTATTCTTTTAAAAATGTAAAGGATATTTTTTGATTACATTATCGAATTATTATTGGCCCTGCATTTGTTCAGAATGAAAATATGTATGGATATTTCAGCTTTTCCAAAACAAGTGAGAGGGCATAATCACCTCCATATTTAAATGTGTATTTTCTTGTGTCTGTGTTGTTGTTGTTGTAGTTGTTGTTGTTGTATTAGTTTGTTTTGTCATCCATTGACGCTCATGTGCCCCGCAGCAATTACACTTAATATTCGTAACAAATATGATTAAATTATATCATATCAATATATTTTAAAATGCACTACTTGCATACTTGTTATCTTTCTCTCTCACGATTAAGAAACAGTGGGTTATATACGTATATTCTTACTTCTTGCTTTATGTTCTCTGGTAGTCTTCCAATTCCTATAATTGTGTTGGAATGGGCGCTTACAACTTCAAGGCCGGTTCGGGTAAAATATGAATGTAGTATCCCGTCCAATCTTTCCACGTCAGGGGCATGTTCTTGGTTGGCAGAAGGTAATTCGCTCAAGAAGTCCAGAAGAAGACGGTGGTCTCCCCATACGTTATCATCATGTGGCCAGTCCAGGGATATAATGTGTTCCATAATGGGAAGTATGGAATGACTTGCAGAACCGACAGCAAATCGCAGTACGTTTTCAATCTGCATAACCCTATCTGTACTTGTAATTGATTTCAGTGCTGTGATTTGTGTCCCCTGATCTAATTTACCGAAATAAATTCCCGCACAATATTCTTGCACTAATTTGTGCATAAATTCGATCGAAGATTGTGATAAATCCAACGTTTGGACTGACTCATTTATGCTTGGATTTTTAATCAAAATTCCCAAATTAATCGCGAATTGAATTTCTGTTTGACATTCTTCAAATTCCCTCGAGCCAAAAAGGATAACTTGAGAGTCAGAGTCAGAGTCATAGCCATTAACCAGGCTTCTCAGTGCAACTTTCCCTAGTGCATGCAGAGAGTTCGCACAGTCTGCTTCAAAACTTGTTTTATCTACTCGGTCAGATGGGGCTTTTTTAGCTAGTGCATGGTGACAAAGGTATTTGATCAAACCCGTCATAACGGTTGTTAGTGTAAGGGTGCCCTTAAGTAAACCAGTTTGCCACAAAGTACATATGACCATGCAAAAGAAAGGAATCTTAATCATGAATGCCATGCCACAACGTGTAATATGTCCTTTTAATTCGGCGGCCTTGGACTGATCGGGATGAAAGAAACGTTTGATGTAGTTGTCTGAGTCTTCCGGGGAAAACCCTTCAATCTCCATCACGGCGAAGCTCTTGGGAATATCTGTGTCATTGAATTCTTCTTTCCTATTGGGACGACTTGTGACAAGTGTCCGGCACTCCGCTAAAATATCACCCCGGATCAGCTGAATTAGGCTGGATTTATGAAGCAAGATACTACCATTAAACTCGTCATATCCGTCAACTAGAACGAGACATTTGTCTCCATTCTCCTCTATCAGACGCTCAATATCATCTGGTGTTACATTGGCATGCTTCTGAAGAGATGTTAGAAGTTGTGTTTTGATAGCTTGTCCAAGTGACGTGTTCCTGTCCATTTGTCTACACTTCAAGGCAAACAGAAGAGATACGTCACGGAGGGGAGAGTCCGGTGCCCCGATAGCCCAATCTTGTGATAGCTTGTCAACTGTCGTGGTTTTACCGTGTCCAGCCGGACCAACGAGGAGTATACGGCATGGCAGCTCACCGTTAATCTTTGTTTTGAAGATGCCGTTTATCGAGTCTTTTATGTGTACTGTCGTTGGTTCATCGATACCTCGCGACCCTCTGTCCATAGTGTGCAGTGTTATTGTAGTATGCTGGTCTGCAAACTCAGTAGCAGCGCTCTTGTCCCATGGTTTCAGCTGTATTTTCTTATCTTTGTATTGGTCGATGAGCAGTGTCCTACAGGTCTCAACGTCGAGTCCTATTTTGCTTCCTTCAGACTTGATTCCTGACACAAAAAATGAAAAAGTCGAAAGGCCCAGTTAATCACAAAGAATCTGCACAACAGTATTGTCTTTGTTGTAGTTGATACTTATTAGTGTTGCGTCCTTGCAGAATGAGTTGCAATGCATTGTGAAGTTATTACAAGTCAGACACTATGCATAATTTAACCAAGCAGATTTGAGCACTTAGTCTTATGACTGGACTTACAATTCATTGAAAATTAACAATCGTTAGTGACTCTTTCTGCAGCGGGGCCCTGGCAGTGTATTGCTTGTTCCTAATGTGTTACTTTTGTTTTCCAAGGGATGGCGGGGTATTCTAGATCAGTAAGGTACGCCTCTTTCATATGCCAACAATGAGCAAGGTATAATAATTTGGTTGTATTTCCAGACTTGTTGCAGACATTGTATTTTCTTTGAATAAACGAGCAATTGTTCAAGCCTGAAAGTGCACGTCAAGTTTGCAAGATTAATATAACAGCCTTTTATATGTTTCCTTTTTTGTATATTTATTTGAGCATTTTAACAAATAAAAACATCCAACTTCAAAATAGTAAGGCTTCATTATACTATAAATGAACGTTAAAGGGAGAGATCCTCTTTTGCAAGCCAAAATTCAAAAGTTGCGAGGTTATTGTCTTATATGAAAGGAAATGTCATTTAATAGCATGCCTGAAACAATTAGGGCTTGAAATCTCTTTTTCGTGGAGTTATAGACCTAAAACTGATTAAACTGAGGGACGTCGGTTAAATGGGTACATACGTATTTTCGCCCGGTGAGTAAGTTCGTACATAGATTTCACGGAGTGCCAGATCGGTATGCATGACCCCTACGTGACCCGCGCTAGCTACGTGACCCGCGCATAAGTACTAATGTGTGAGCGTTTACCAAGCAAAATACCCAAACATCGCTTAAACTGACTACATGTAATTATATATTCTTTCTTTTTGAGATCTTTTTTCCGTGACATACGTTAACAAATGTCGGCTTTACAATACCTTTACGAGAATTAGTACTATATTGTTGTAATATTATGCTAAATCAGTTGAACTCCTTTATTGACCGATATATAGTTTAAATAGAGGGACGCATTCGTTTTTCATTCGTAGAATCCAAATTAGAGGGCTATTCGCTCTGATTTTTGTTTGCGTGTTACATTGATCCCCATCCGTCAACTGAAAGCTGTTCAGACGTTTTGTAAAAGTAGACCTGTCCCTTTAAAGGTAACGGTGAGTATTGGTCAAACTTAAAGGGAAAGTTGAGTTTTGGTAGAGAGGGCGCTACACTACTTAATTGGTTTGTGAGGTAATGAAAAACTGAGTGTAAAATTTGAAAGAGCATAATATTTAAACAATAAAGTCATCTTTGTTTGATCAAAATCGGTTCAGAAACGGCTGAAATATCCATAAATATAACAATTTGTAATAAACCCGGGGCCCCGGGTTTATTAGAGAATTTTGAACCAGCCGTTAAAAATTCAAAAAAATGCTTCCTCTTTTCAAAAAGTTACAAAATAGGTATTTAAATAGTTGTTGGTTATTTCTCTATCTAATCACTATTTCAACAAAGCATCACATGCACAATATTTAATTCAAAATGGTTGAAACCGATGAGTGTTTAGAGAGCGCCCTCTTACGTTTTAACAGCTTTTTTTTAATGATAACATGAAAGGAATAAGTCATCTCCATTTCTTTCTATTTTCGGCCTAAACTGCTCTATTTTGTATTTATTTTTTTATTTTTATTTTTTTTACAATTTATCACCTGATACAACCGATTTTCCCCCCATAGCACCTTTAAGGAATGCCGGTGTGTGACGGCGCAGCTATCTGCTGCGCCGGGTAAATTGTTTTGAAAAATGCCAGGCAAGCAATAAATTAGTGGTCTGGCGATTGCTGGAAAGGCAATTGTGCAGCGCTGCCCACTTTTAAATAATATAATGAAAAGAAAGCCGTTTAGAGGTTTTGCAATGCCGTGGCGAAGGCTTATGGCGTCACTATTTTAGTGCTCTATTGATATTGAATATGGCGCTCCTTTCAGGTCAACTCTGTGTGGGTGAAACTCGGGGCTCAGGGTTCAGTACGATTATGCTTCGGTGACAAGCATCGGTTGAATGCACACAGTAACTATGGTTATGTAGGTTGAATGGACCGCTTATGTAGTGTGTGCAAGTGTTATGCGTGTGGCGTGCAGGCTCCCCGTTGCTAGGCTTAGCAGTGGTGGCTGGATCCGGCAAGCTCCCGCAAAATTAGCTTGCCGGACCTAGTAACTATTGTTGGGCTTGCCAGCGGGGGGAGTATTGCGTCATGCGCATGTTATTGCCATGCATTGCAGGGGCGGTCTATGCCTGCCGTCTGTTTTCTTTGTCACGTACACAATACAGTTTAAAAATGTATGAGCCTGTCGAGGTTGGGTGACGTAATAAGGGAGGGGGAGGTTCCTTTCCGTTCTGTTCTATTCTCTTCGCTTTATTTACCTCTTTCCCCTCTCTCCCCCACTCTCGCGTCCTAGCTGCACTGATTTGTGGGTTCGTATAAATATTGGCCCTGTTTGCGAGTTACAGTTGATCGTAGGTCAGAAAATCAGTACGTTTTTTTTAGTTAATTGAATCTATTCATTTAGAGCGCATAGTCTGACAGTTGGTTGGAGCTTGCAATCGAGCATGTTTCTTTCTGCATCGGGGCTCATGGTCTTTTATCACTAGTTTTAGTTTTAACCAGATAAGATTTTTTTTTTTTTTTTTTTTTTGGTCCCACTTGTGGAATATTTCAGCGCCAATATATGAGAAAATGTTTATGAATGCGTTTAATTTATATGTGTTATATAGTAAGGAGGAGGATGAGACCTCATAGAGACCTCACAGAGGAGGAATGTTTAGTGTATATATCTTACAATTATTTTTAGTTAAGTTACTGTGTGTGTTGTGTGTGCAGCTGTGTGTGAGTGTTAATTGCATTGCCGACGTAGTTGGGGATCTCGACCAGTATGCTGATTTGTGGAGTCATTTATATATTCTTGAGCCTGCTTATGCCAGCCCGTTTGTTAGAAGCTTATATATGGATGAAATAATACATGAATATATATATATGTATATTAATATGTAGTTATGGAAGGTAAAGATATTTTTATTAAATGTAATCTTCTTTCTTTGAATGTTAAAGGAATTCGAGAAAAGTCAAAGAGGGCAAAAATTTGTACGTGGTGTAAAGATAAAGGTGTAGATATTGTTTTTTTACAAGAAACATATAATACAATTGAAGTTGAGGAGTCTTGGAAATTGCTATGGAATGGGAGTTCATATTTTAGTCATGGGACAAACCATAGTAAAGGGGTGCTTATTTTAATAGATAATAAATTAGATATTCAGATATTAAATGTTATTTCAGATAATAATGGTAGATATGTTATAATGGAATGTATTATTCAGGGGATGAAATTGATAATGGCTAATGTTTATTTGCCAGTAAGAGGAAGGGAATTAGAAAAAAATGATTTTTTGGTTAATTTTGAAAAAATAGTAAAAGAAATTAATAAAGAAAATAATGCAATAATTATTGGGGGAGATTTTAATATTATTT
This sequence comes from Echinarachnius parma, assembly GCA_037951105.1. NCBI lineage: Eukaryota > Metazoa > Echinodermata > Echinoidea > Clypeasteroida > Echinarachniidae > Echinarachnius > Echinarachnius parma. Next base: position 13,662 of record JBAMJV010013437.1, read on the forward strand.
TAAATAAAGATTTAGATTATTTTGGAAGTAGTAAACACAATGTTCAGTCTCGATTTAATATTTTATTTGAACAATTTTTAGATAGATTTGAGTTGCTGGATATTTGGAGGGTAAGGAATGGATTGAAGAAACAGTTTACGTATAGGCAAGTTAATTCATGTATACAAAGTAGATTAGATTATTGGTTTGTTTCTAAGCAGATAGAACATGTAGTATTAAAGTGTGATATAAAACCTTCTACGGCTCCAGATCATTCAGCCATTCAATTGCAATTTTACGATAAGTTAATGTATTCATCTAAGTTTCAGGGATCCTATTGGAAATTAAATAATAGTTTATGTCAAGATACTGAATATATTAATTGTATTAAAGAGGAAATTATTAAATTAAAAGAAGAATTTCGAATAGAAATAGAAGATAAAAGAGTTTTATGGGATTTTTTGAAAATGAAAATTAGAAATGTTAGTAGAAAATATTCAAAAGAAAAGGCGAAACAACGAAAACAAAGAATTGAAAATTTGGAAGAAGATATTTTGAAGTTGGAAAATGAATTGTTGAATGGAATAGACCAGGAAAAAGTTGATGACTTAGAACGAAAAAAAAAAAGACTTACAGGATTGTTATAATTATATAAATGAAGGTATTAAAATTCGTACTAGAGTATCACACTATGAATGTGGAGAAAGAAACACTGGGTATTTTACTCAATTAATGAAGTCTAATAAAAAGAAAACAGTGATTAGTAAACTTTATATTGATGAAGAAATAAGTTTTGATCAAAAAAAAAAAAAATATTATGCAGGAAATATATACATTTTATAGTAAGCTTTATGCTCAATCGGAAGGGGAAGTTGATTTTGTGGATGATTTTTTTCAGGACCTGCCAAAATTAAATTTAGAGTTGTGTGCATTATGTGAAGGCAAAATAACAAACGGAGAATGTGTTGCAGCCATGAAAGAAATGGCATCTAATAAATCCCCTGGTAATGATGGGTTAAGTGTCGAATTTGATATATTGTTTTGGCCATTAATAGGAAATTTAGTTGTAGATTCCGTAAATTCAGCTTTTGAAAAGAAGGAACTTTCCTCATCACAAAAGCAGGCAGTTATAAGTTTGATTTATAAAGAAGGAAAAGATCCCTTATTTATAAAAAAAATTATAGACCAATATCTTTATTGAATGTTGACTACAAAATTTTAACTAAAGTGCTTTCTATAAGGATTAAAAAAGTTTTAAATGAATTAATTTCTGTAGACCAGGTGGGATATTTAAAAGGTCGAAATATAGGTGAAGCGATAAGAATGATAGATGATATAATTCATCATACATCAGTTAATAAAATACCTGGATATATGATGATAATTGATTTTGAAAAGGCTTTTGATTCAGTTTCACATACTTTTTTGCAGAAGGTTTTGATTACATTTGGTTTTGGACCGTCATTTTGTAGATGGGTGGAGACTATATATAATAATGCTCAAAGTTGTGTTTTTAATGGGGGCGCATCTACTGGATACTTTGATATTAAGAGAGGTGTTAGACAGGGGGACCCCTGTCCCCATATTTGTTTATACTTTGTATTGAAATTTTAGCGCGTTCAATATATAAAGACCCGGAAATTCAAGGATTTACTTTTAATAATGTACAAGTAAAACAAATTCTTTATGCAGACGATATGACTCTCTTTATTCGAGACTCAAACTCACTTAAAAGGGTAGAAAAACTGTTCGAAAGTTTTGCTACAAATTCTGGATTAAAAATTAATAAAGAAAAAACTTTCATATTATTGTTAGGCCCTTCTCAAAATAAAAATATTGCTCTTCCATTTGGTAAAATAGTACAAATAGTTAAGATTTTGGGTATATACTTTTCTTTGGATGTCGAAGTTCAGGAAAGGACTAATTATAAGGAAATTTTGAGTAGAATAAAAAAGTTGATGTCTTGGTGGAAACAAAGAGATTTAACTTTAATGGGGAAAATCCAATTGATAAAAACGTTTATTTTGTCAAAATTGATTTATGTATCGGCGCTGACACCAGTACCGAATTGGGTATTTCAAGATTTGGATAAATTGGTTTTTGACTTTTTGTGGAATGGAAAAGATAAAATTAAACGAAATGTTATGTTCTTGGATTATTGTAAAGGTGGACTTAGACTAACAGACTTTCATTTATTTATTTTAGTGCAAAGGATTATGTGGGTAAAGCGACTCTTAACGGGGGATGCAAAAATGGGATGGAAACAGTATTTTAATTATTTAACTAAAGATGCTGGAGGAAGTTTGATATTTTATAATAATGCAATCATAGGTATATCTGAATTAGTATTACCGGCATTTTATAGAGATATGTTGGACGTTTGGATGGCCACGAAAACGTTTTTGTTAAAAAAAGATACATCTAAAAGGAATGAGATTATTTATAATAATAGATTTGTTTATATTGATGGTCATGTTCCTTTTGATGAACAACTATTTAAAAAAAATATAAAAGTAAATGAGGAATTTCAAAGAAAGGGTTTAAATACTTTAGAAATCACAAAAATACAGCGTATTTTTCTTGGCATTCCCCCTTCATGGAAACAATTTTTAAATAAAAATACTCACTCAAATATAGATAGGGAATTAGATATGGACTTTTTAATTTTTGAAAGGGTGTATTTGTTAGATCAAATTACTTCAAAAATTATATATGCATTTTTATTAAATAAGAGAGTAGAAAAATCATATGCAGAACGAAATTTAGAGCAGATTTATAATATTAATGGGAAAGATATACAATCAATATTCGTAAGACTTAGAAAAAGCACTTTGAATAGTAAGCTTCGAGAATTTCAATTTAAAATGCTTTATAATATTATATATACTAAATTACATTTATATACATTTAAAATGGTTAATAGTAATTTATGTTCTTTTTGTGGTAAATATGAAGAAACTTACGAGCATTTATTTTGTCTTTGTGAGAAAGTAAAACCAATTTGGGAAGAGTGTGGGAATCTATTTAATTTAGTAGAGATTAAAAATATAAATTGGAAAGGTATCCATGTAGGGATAATTGAGTTAAACATAGGGAAGGAACAGTTATTAAATCATATAATAATTTTGATAAAATATATGATATTTATAGACAGTAAAAATAAAAATAAACCACCAACTCCTTTGGAGATTAAGAAAAGATTATTAGAAAATAGAAAGGAGGAGAATAAATTAGCTGGAGATCGAGGTACTCTAACATATCATTTTAGAAAGTGGGACAATTTAAAATAGCTTCGTGCAGAACAAAATAGGGAAGGCGAATAGAAGCAATGAAATAAACATGGCTAATAATTGGTCGAGATTCTCACAAGATGTAGGCATGTTTTCTGTGGATGTGTGTGTGGGTGTCTGTGCACGCGTGTGTATGTGTGTATGTAAGTGCTTGTATAGGTGTTTTTTTTTTTTTTTTTTTTGTTTGTTTGTTTTTGTTTTTTTTTGGGGGGGGGGGAATATTTTGTTCTCTCCTATTTTCCCCTTTTTTTATGTTTATGCTTTCTTCATGCATGCATGTTTCATGCTTTATTTGATGTAAATAGTAAAAGTTAATTTGTACTATTTAGATGTGAATGTAAGATCATATTATATACAATTATGTAAACATGCAAATTATTTTATATATTAATCTTGTTATTGATTGTTATTTTGTTGTTTGGAGAAAATAAATATCTTTGGAAAAAAAAAAAAAAAAGATCTTTACTACGTCATTTGTAATGTTGTGTTCCTTTCTAGTTATAACTATTAGTTTGTAATGTAATGATGCAGGTTTTGGTTACTAAAATTCAGTTTCACTAAAACTGTACTCTCCTTACCAGAACTCAACTATCCCTTTAACTTTAGTAACCAAAATCTGCACGATTACGGTACAAACTAATAGTTATAACTTTACCATCCTCGAAAAGTATACACAATTACAAACGACAAAGTAAAACTTTAGTTATCATTCAAAAAGAGCCGTTACAACTCAAGTGTCAAATTAATTCTAGTGAACGCCAGCGCGAAGCGCTATAGCGTTCTAGGACCTGTATCGCACGCCCCGTTCGCCGGCCTTTCGCATCGGGGCGCCGCGGGGACCATCACGCTCATCTTTCGTTCAAAATTCTGTTCGGAGCCGCGCTAACACATGGAGAGAAGTCGAAAAGGCGCATATATCACTGATTTTTTTGCGGGATGGAGGGAAAATCATAATTTTAATCCACCCGATAGTTGGATCACATATTGGAGAGTGAATTGGTGGTAAGTACCGTATCATATGTTTAGTTGAAAGCACAATTAGCGTGCACACCAAATAATAATTTGCAGTCTTGTATCAAGAGGACCTAGAACGCTAGCGACTTGCGATACTGTTCTCTAAAAAGTGATACCCGGACGTCAACCACTTTTATATAATATTTTGAAAGCAAATTTCACAACAATTATAGCATTTGAACGGGAATTATTATTATTTCCCATGTTTTTGTTCGATGATATTTCAGATGGAATTGAATATCAACCAAATCCGTTACAATTTTTTTTTTTTTTTGGGGGGGGGGGGGGCACTTTGGAAATTAACAATACTCAAGGTTACCTTTAATTATTGGACAAGATCAATCTATAAATCACATTATCACAGATCAGAGCGAATAAATCCATACTAGTTGAATATGAATGTTATTTAGAACGTAGTCTAGTATTAGGTGTGTAGTTGTTTAACTTATTTAGATATCACGAGATTAATATTTTAATACGACAAGTGATATTGGACTCGAAATGGCATAACATTGATGGATAGACACCCATTAGATGGGTGCGACCATGCGTTATTTCATTTTGTATAACCCTTGCACCTAGTCATCGAAGACGGTGTATAATAGTTATATTACATGTACCTTGAAAGCTTTCAGTCAGATTATCTAATCCCGTTCTGGCCAAGATACTCCTTAGTTCCCGTGCTTGCTCAGGTCCAGTGCCATGTTTCGTCTTCCACGCCATAAGAACCTCCGTCGCTGCCTTGGTGGTGTCCTTCAGCTGCTTGTCCAAAGCGTTGTCGACCTCCGTGTAGGTAAACCCGAGTGCGACGCCTAGAACATGAAGCTTGTTATGTGGCACTTGACTGGCTAGGTTCAGGATGACCTTGTCGGAAAGGATCTCTGTAGATGCCGAAGCCCTGTGATGAGCGAATAAATAAACGTGATTTCAACAAGGGTAAACACTGAACAATTTTAGATCAGATCTGCCAGGCTAAATGCCACCATGGTGAAACACAATGCATAGCCCTTGAGGTAAAATTCTGTTTCAAACATATAAATTAAAGTATAATTCCGGGCCCGATTTAGTCATTGGCTCTCGAAATAGGCAGAATAAGACGCATACTTGGTGAAAACAAGATCAAAATATGTCAAGAAACACGTGAGATGTGCTTCTTTAAATGTATAGTTAAAGGGGACCATCAGGCAAAGGACAACACATTATCATATGTTTTGGTACCGTTTTGTGATATCAAATAGATACCCAACATTTTGCAAAGGGTTGTGTAATTCATAAACAAAGCAATTAATTTCCACCACTTACGGAACCACGGCTATCTCGTGGTTCCACACGGGCCAGGCATTTGCGAGTGCGCCAATGCAATTCACGCGTACGTCAGTAGAATCCCGAATGATTCGTTCACTCTGCATAGAGCGCCGCTGGCTCTGCTCGCATAATAGTCTGCGCATTCAGACCGCATGACCGCATGGCTGAGAATGGTGATGCGTTTTCCAATTATATATTTTTTCTGAAAACATATTTTTGTGAACTTATTGAAGGAATGGAATACTAAAGATGTTACCTTTCTATGAAAAGATTATTATTTTTGGGTGGTGGTACCCTTTAAGTTTTGGTATAGAGGACGCTACACACAATAATTTTGTGTGAGATGATGAAAAACCTAGTGTCAAATTTGAAAGAGTATAATATGTTAATGACAGAATAAACCGTATTCAATTAAAATCGGTTCAGAAATGGGTGAAATAGCCATAAACATAACCATTTGTAACAAATATGGGGGCCCAACATTATTTCAAAATTTTGAACCAGCCGTTACAAATATTTTCTAAATACTTTCTCTTTTCAAAAATGTACAAAAGATGTTCTTAAATAGTTGTTGATTTTGTCTCTAGCGAATCACTATTACAACAAAACATCACACGCACAATATTTTATTTCAAATGGATGAAACCAATGAGTTTTTAGTGAGTTCCCTATTTAGTTTTAACGGCTCTTTTTGAATTATAACACGCGTTTTACTTAGTCGTTTGTAATGTTGTATTTCTTTTCAGCATGGCGGAGTTATAACTGTTCCTTTGTAACTTAAAGGGGTATTCCGGGCCTGATAAAACTATTCGTTATTTGAATAAGCAGGACATGAGGAATAATTGGTGAAAATTTGATCAAAATCGGATAGGAAACACGGGAGTTACACCTATTTGAACATCATGTAGTAATGAGCGATCGTTTCAAAATTGCCGCCAAATGCAACATCATTCACGAGCAACTCGCCATGGCTTTAGTACATGAAAATACACTTATTTTTCATTTTCATAGCTAAAATTTTGTTTTTCTCTGCTTGTTTTCACGAATTCATAGAAGAATATCGATGGGCTAACCTCATTGGAATGTGTAAGCTCAAAATTTGCTTTGTTATGAAGAAAATTTAAATTTTGTAAAATTTCCATGTAGAAGTCAAAATGGCTGCAGCTCGCAAGTGACGTCACGATCGATAGTAATTGAGAACGATACTAAAAATCGGAGCAAAGTTCATCCTGTCATAACTTTTTTATTGCTCTACCGTTTTGGCTCAGATTTTCGATCATGATTCTTCATATTCACCTCATTTTATAGCAGACATCACATTTCTTGGGTGGAATTCCCCTTTAATGGTGCAGGTTTTGGTTTCTACAATAATACCAAAACTCAACTATCCCTTTAACACGTTTTCCGCTAAATACGAGCAACTCGCCATTTTGCCTTTGTTATAATTATACAAAATACACTAATATCCCATTTTTGTAACTACAAATTATTCCGAGCGGATATATTTATTGAGACTGAAGCTGTTTCTGAACCCATTAGATGTTTATTTGGTCAATAAAAGTGTACGCCCTTCCAAATTTGACACTGTATTTCACACTCCACTAACGCGATTTTTCAAATTCCTCTGCAGCGCGTGAAGATGGCGCAACACCCCTCCGTGACTTCACGGACGGGGTCGGGGGGGGGGGGGGGGGGGGGGTTACTCAGATTATAGTCGGACGGGGGAGTGCGGCTGAGACACGGTCGTTTTTCTGTAAATATGTACCCATGTCTAAGGATTTTTTTCGCCGGCGTCGCTGTGTATTTCCCTCAAATGTTGTGGTTTCTTTTAGCGAGCATAGCGAGCTTGAACATTTTTGAAATTTCGCATCGGCAAATCCCAAAATCCCGGATACAAGATAGGAAATGACGCATTAATAACTTTTCTATTACGCTATTACCATTCATACATTTGGTATCATTGGAAAGCGTATATTCACCCCTTTACATTGACATAACATTTGCTATGAATATGTCATCATGGAATGTGCATTGCATCCAAATGTAGGGCAAAGTCAAAAGTAGGATGTTGCAAAATGCACTGATTTTGTCAACAGTGTGCCTTCCTTGGCTTGAATAGGGGTGAGGTGGTCATGCATTCAAGCCACGTTTTAATCTTCAAACAAAAGAAAGACACACTGTTGACAAAATCAGTGCATTTTGCAGCAGTCATTTTTTACTTTGCCCTACATTCGGATGTAATGCACATTCCATGATAACATATCCATAGCAAATGTTATATCAATGTAAAGAGGAGGGTTCACGCTTTACAATCAGACAATGATACCACATGTATGAATGGTAATAACGTATTATGCATTCAACCCACTTTTTAATCTTTAAACAAAAGGAAGGCCCTTTGTTACCAAAATTAGTGCATTTTGCAACATTTCACTTTTGACTTTGCCCTACATTTGGATGAAATGCACATTCCATGATAACATATTCACAGCGAATGGTATATCAATGTAAAGGGGAGAATTAACACTTTCCAATGATACCAAATGATATGAATGGTAATAGCGAAGTAGAAAAGTTATGAATGCGCAAACCTCGATTGCGGAACTTTTTGTGCGTAGTATATTTAAAATATGGTTATACATGTACTATAATGTTACTATTGGCGTATTCGTGTATGGTAATACAGTACATGATAGATCGCTATACTATATAACACACACCTATTTACTGCATTTCCTGGTAGAGCGTGGTGGGCATAATACACGAGTTTATTTAATGTTGCACCATATTCACTTCAACATTACTATCTCTATAGTATGTTGCTATCTGAGTAGGTAAATGGCCTTCCATTCTGGATCAACGATAAAAGGGTAAATTGGCACGGGTCCCCAACGCACCCCCCCCCCCCCCCCCCCCCGACCCCAACTCCCCTTGGGTAATTGCTGCTCCCCCTGGAGCCCTCTCGTCTGGGAATACAAACAAAATAACTCCATGAATCATTTACCCACGCTGGCCGACTTTGGAAACCCTTCATTCATGTCAGGTTTATGTTTAGCCCAGGCCTGTGCAGACCCCACCGTCTGGCAGAAGGGCGTATCTCGAGTGTCGCACCGGGATCTCAGCACCGAAAAAAAGGCCTTTGAAGTTTGACATATTAAATCCTCTGTTGAAGCTTTGGACGTATAATTGTTATTGCGGGGTTGATTCTAGTTGAAAGCCGACATATGAAATATTTGTTTAACATTTAAAAATTGATTCTGAACTTGATATTTCTTTGTCTAGGACCATTTAAAAAAAGATACGGCTTTCTGCGAAACAAATTCGAACAAATTCGAAGTTGCTTTTGTACGGAACAGGGTGTATCTTTAGATACCTGGAAATATCGCCCGGTATCGTCGTGCTATCGGCTGGAAGAAGGGCGTATCTCGACATACGCCTTCTGCTGTACAGATTTGACTATACAATTTTCCACATTTGTACGGCAGAAAGGCGGATCTATACATACTCCGTTCTCCCGTACTAAATAATGACATTGATCGGTCATTTTTTTTTTTGGCAGAAGGGCGTATCTAAAGATACGCCCTCAGTTTGTACAATTGTATATACCATTGAGATGATATTTTGTTGGGAGCTGACTTTGATGGATATGACGTATCTGACTACGGTTCGATCCGGATATCCGGCCGCGCGCCGCATATTATATGCACCGGCACCATCCAGTAAACCATACATGGGGGTCGCGCCGTCGTCATAATTAACAGCTTACTTCAGGTATTAGTACTAGCTCGACGAAGTCGAAGTCATTAAAATCATATTTATAACTGGCAATGGAAATTCATGAGTAGACACTTATCTTGGGTTTATTTTAGTATTACACGGTTTGTGCGCGCAAATACCATCATTACTAGTAACTTAGGGCAGACATGACACAGTCAATATTGATCAATGACAATGACGCTGACGGTTTTCATTTGCATCACTTCAAAGATACTCACTAAAGGTTTGTATTTGGTAACTCCTTGCAGTTGCACTCTTTCAGGGGCGTAGACAACGGGGGGGATGAGGGGGATGCATCCCCCACCTCACAAGGTGGGGGGGATGTACAATCATCCCCCCCAGGTTTTAGGGAAGGATATATTTTTGTGTGTGTGTGTATCTGTATACGAGTGGGAAAGAAAGCATTAGTTGTATGAGCTAGTACTAACGTTAAAACAGTAATTCTAACGTTAAAAAAGTAATTTATACATCCACTTTCAATTTTCGCTGCGCGCTTCGCGCGCGAACAGATTATCTCAGTTTGTTGTGTAACTTGCGTATGGTCTGGGGTGAGTTTGTTTCTGTATACCGGGCCACGTAGTTCCAGTGTAGGCTGGCATAGCTCTGGCTGTTATTGTGACGTGCACCAAATTGCACCATTTCAAGTATATATATAAATGCAAAATCTTCTACGTGGGAGGGGGATACACCCTCCCAAACCCTCCCTATTTGGCTCTGCCCCCAGCCCTCGGTAGCTTCGCCCCTCGGGACTCATTCTTGGCTAAGTTGTTGGATCATACATAATATGGCATATAGTGATGTTGAAACTGTGTATGACGCTAAATATAAATACAATATTTGTGTTTGTGTTGGGGTGCATATTCATTAGTGTGTCAATTATTTGTTTTCTTCGTGAAAATATATTTAAAATTTCTGGTCGATGAAATCATAACACGCTTTCCCAGATACAGTCAATGTTAAGCCCGAATTTCCTATCTAGGTAATCACCAGATTGCACAATTTCAAGTCCAAAAATACAAAATCTCCCTGCCGTGGGAGGGGGACACCCCCCTCCCACACCCTCCCCCGCTCAGTCACTTCGCTCCCTGTGTTGGGGTGCATATTTATTAGTGTGTCAATTATTTGTTTTCTTCGTGAAAATATATATTTCTGGTAGATCAAATCATAACACGCTTTCCCAGATACAGTCAACGTAAGCCCGAATTTCCTATCTAACCAAGCACCAGATTGCACAATTTCAAGTCCAAAAATGCAAAAGCTCCCTACCGTGGGAGGGGGGGGGGGGGCACCCCCCTCCCACACCCCCCCCCCCCCCCCCCCCCCGCACAGTCACTTCGCTCCCTCGGGATTGGTCGCTTCGCTTCTTGCAATGTCTTACTCTCACATCTGGCTCAAAGTTGGCACCACTGTGAGTGTGGTTGGGCATAAGCCACAAAATCGTGAGCCCCCATAGGTTTTGCCTCCCCCCAAATCCAAAACTGCTTTCGGGCCGCCTGGTCACGACCATCTTAACATATAACCCCCCTACCCCCCTCCCACTGAGAGGACTTTCAAGCAATTGTCTTGGTCTCGAAATATTTCGGCAGGTGGTCTCGGCCGCGAACAAATTGGTCTTGGTCCGCTAAACGGCAAATCATCCCCCCCAGGTGTAAGAACCTGTCTACGCCACTGCACTCTTTTCTTATCATTCATGATATGTTGTAATATTTTGATCAAACAAGTAATTCGTTTACCACTTAAATCGATGTTTACGTCGCTGCGACGTAATAATCGCGGTCGCTGAAAAAGAACGATTTTGTACGGGAAAAGGGCGTATCTCGAGATACATCCTTCTGCCAGACGGATACCGAGCAGAAGCCAACAAGATTTCCACGGACAGGGGCGTATGTATAGATAAATCCTTTTGCCGTACAAAATACGACGATAGTCATGCAATCGGGTGCAGAGGGCCCCCGATATCTCAAAAACTATAACTCGAGTTCTTCTGAAATTTGGCCCAATTAAAATGTTGACATAAAAAACCCCAAGTAGACAATTGAACAAAAAAAAAATGGTCGGGATACGCCTCTTTGCCAGACGACGGCCGAGGGGTATGGGAGTATGCTATATTAAACAGTATGACTCACTCGGTAGGAGATGTTCCTGCTGCCGTTGCCATGGTGAGTATCGTCCTGGACTTCGTGTCAGCGATAACTTGGTGTGTACTGGAAATAATACGAAACCAATGTATGCTAATCACAAACAGCTTATAGTTATACACTAGTGCATCAATCAAGTATGGGCATTACCAGATATATTAACGTTGCTGATATGTGAAAATGTTTTTTTGTTTGTGATATGCTATGTCAACCGAGTAATGTTAGCTAATTTCACGTTACGTTGATGAACTATTATATAGACGAGTGATTTGCACTATTTTTTTATTTTTTATATTGATTAATTGTTCATATAAACTAATTTGAAAGAGTTAAATTTCTTTTAAATTGTCCTCACAACCCAATACTTCGCTTCAATATAAAAGAAGAGGATTGACAATATTTTTCAAAAAGATCCAATTCAATATATATATTATATTGGTAAACTAAGCGATTTTTATTTTGATCTTAAAGGGGTAGTTTAGTTTTGGTAGAGAGGGCGCTGCACATCGCAATTTTTTTGTGAGGTAATGAAAAACAGAGTGTCGAATTTGAGAGAACATGCAATTTTAATGGCAGAATAAACTTTATTTGGTCAAAATCGACCGAGAAACGGCTGAAATATCAATAAATATATCTGATCTTATAATTATTTGGGGCCCAAATAATTAGATGATTTTTTGAAAAAAATAAAAAAATGCTTGCACTTTTTCAAAAATTTTCAAAAGCGTTTTTTAAATGGTTGTTGATGATCTCGCTATTTAATCATTATATCAACAAAACATCACATGCATAATTTTGGTTGAAAATGGTTGAAACCAATGCCTTTTAAAAAGCGCCCTCTTGTGTTTTAATGGCTCTTTTTGAATGATAACAGGCGTTTTACTTGGTCGTTTGTAATTTTGTATACCTTTCGAGCATGGTGGAGTTATAACTATTAGTTTATAATGTTACTGTGCAGGTTTTGGCTACTAAAGTTCAGCCTTACCAAAACTAAACTACCCCTTTAAACTAAACATCGCCTTGGGAGTTGAATAATTTGTTTTTGTTTAGCCTTCTTGAAATAATGATTGTAATTGAATGTTGTTACAAGGTATACATAATTATGTACTATTTCTAAAATGTCATTTTCAAAAGGAAAAACAGGTAATTTCCTGATTTTTCAACGGGAAAAATATTACCACTTTAGTTTTGTTAAAGCCCAATACCAGTTTCGGGAAAGTAGCCGAATACATCTATATTGATCATTACTGTTGAATATGTATTGAAATAGGGCTTGTGTGGTAAAATCCGAACCTAAGCATCGTTAAATACAGAAATATCGGAAGAAAACCGCGTGGTCGTAACACACGTAGCGTATGGGCGATTTCTCGTTGGCGATATCTATCTCATTGGAATAAATATATAATTTTGCAAATATATCAATTAGTACGCGGTTTCGTGGCCAAATTTGGATGATCCTATATTAAAATAATTATATTTCTTCACATTATTGGTTACAAGAGCTTCCATTTCATTTTTGTTGAGAGGGGGCGTTTCCAAATCTGGTCTTTACCTTTAATGTTAACTTTCAAAGACCATTTGTAACATTATATATTAGCATTATCTAAAGCAATTTGGAGATAAGATTCAGACTCAGCAAAAATCATAGTTTCATCTGCATATAAACGAGTGAACAACTTAAAAAACACATTTACACCTTCATCACGTACTTTGTTTCAATGTTACGATGGAGCAATTTGACACCTTTGCAGTTTTCTCGTAAGGTTGACTCAAAATCATGTATAAAAATTGCAAATAGTAAGGGCGATAGGTTATCACCTTGCCTTACTCCTACATTACATTCAAATAGGTCGAAACGTTCTACGTTACTTAGGCGTTATTATACATAATAATGGCGATGAAATGAACAACGTATTTTCATCCAGCAAACATACACAAATACATGGCGGGAACAATACTAACTTGGGCATGATTGCATGCAGTTTCGAAAAAAGATTTGTGTAACAATGCAAATGCTGATGGTTTTAATGTGCAATATAGTAGTTATATAGTTAGTTGCGCAAAGAGATGTTGATTGACATTGAGGACAATTGACTAGTCAACTCTATAGGCGTGACATGGTTTAACATGTTACTGGTAATTGTTGTCTTTTTAGCCTAGATTACAATTATGTCACTGATCATATCATATTCATACCGTGCTCCTGACCCGTGTAAACAATGAATTACGAAGTAATTGACATATATCGGAAGATTGATAGACAAATATCCCCAAACCATAATAACATCTTAGAGTCGCTAGCATTACGGTGGTGTTTAGAGAATATATAAACAAACAGGTTAATATGTTTCTTCTTTTTTTCCACAATTCAGCCCGAAATTACGTTTTGTTTTAATACGAAATCTTATGTTTTATTTACCAGACATGAAAGATAATATGCCTCTCTTTCAGAAAATCTACATCCTAATGATATTTAATGTAATATAATACATTACTGTTAAGATAAAGAACCGAGTGCAATCTTTAACGTCAAGTTTATAACACAAATACACATGAATAATTGTACGATAAATAAGAGCCTTTTGTGCGGTATTGCGAAAAGACTGTACGACACGACCTGCTCTACTGGACAATTCCGGCTAAGAATACTGGTACGTAAACCCTCTGAAATTGCTAACACGATTTTAATGATATTTTCTGTGATGGCTTTTTTTTTATATTTCCGATAATATAATTTATTAATTATCCTTCATTTATATTGACATATTGACAATTTTATGGTCCAAAATAAACTATTCAGCTTGTAACATAAGTTGTTTCTAATTAAATGTTAATTTTGAACAGTCTAAATTTGTCAAAGCATTACTAAGATTTATATCAGTAATATTTGGAATCGATAACTTGAAGTGCGCATGTGTATTATGCTAATGCGCAATAGTCTCATTTCTATTTATAGACAATACTTAGACGCGACCTTGCGTTTAAAGTAATCGAGGTAAAGTGATATAACTGTGCATAAAAATAATATTATTATGAATGTTCGACCTGATTATTTGCTTAATTAATTCGTTTTAAAACTTGTATTTATGGGAAACATGAGGACGTGTAATATGTAAACAGTATCTTAGGCACTAAATTTGATTACAATTAGCAACAGTAAGATTGAATAGTTGAACCATGAACAACATGCGTCCAGTGGTTCATTGTTATTAAGCAATAAACAATATGGATTGTTTAATAATGCACAATCTGTAACAAAAAGATAATAGTCAGGAATCGATTGATACAAGACGATTAATGCTGATAGTCTTCTACAATTTCATGACAATACAAAAACACATATGTGACCTTACACCACAAAGCGACCGTTATGTCGCTCAGATAGTTTCTCTGTTATTAGCTCAAATACTCAAATTTGGTTTAAAATATGAGATTTAGGATTTTTGTATTTCCTGAATGAAGGTATCTTAATCTACCTTGTGTGAAGTTTTGATCGTCTGAAATCATTTTTAAATATGTGTTTTCATCGAATAACAAATATCAGATTACAGCGCTTAAATCTTTGAAGTGGCCCGTTTCTCCCTTGTTTTAAATCTGCTTCAGCCTTTTTCCAAATCTTTGGCGCTCATTTCCAGAGGGTTTGACTTGTCTGAATGTGACAATTTATATACCATTTTAAAGGTAATGAATTCTACTGTTATGTCATGTGAAAATCAACATAATCATTTTTCCAGACTTATTGGTCGTTTTGTGGTGTAAGGTCACATATAGACATGCAATGTCATATAATAGTGAAGACCACTGAGCTATAAACAAAACACAGTAAACTTTTTACAGTTGAACTAAGCAATAAACACACTACAAAAAAAGAAGAACAAGTAACACTTACCTGTGTGTGTTTACTATAAAACTCGTTGAGTTCAAAAGACGAATTTCATAAAACTGCAATCAGGTTCGGATGAGGATACAACATCAGAACAGCAATTAGGTTGTTATTGGTGTAAAATCACATCCAGAATAGCTGCAATAACATTTAGCGTGTCGCATCGACAAGACACGGTGAAGACGTGGTGATTTTACCTTGTTTCAAACATAACTTTGAAAAGGTGCATTCAAGTATGTTTCATGGACTCTCCATGATTTAACCATCATCAACTCAGTAAGGCATATTTCCAAGCACATTGATGTTTAAATATATTTGCAACTAGAAGGCCGACAAAGTCAGCATACCCACGCCTCCCATTAGCCCTGTTCTACCCCTTCGTCGGCCTCAACCCTGTTTTGCTTACCGATGCATCCTAAAAACATAGTGATCAACCGTTGAACAGAATCCCCCACAACTCCAGGCATAGTAAACTATGCTGACTGGGTATGCCTGCAGGGAGGGCTTGAAAATGCCGACATCTGTCCAATTTATTGGCGATAAATGTAACATAAATCATGAATTCAAACAAAATAAACTATTACAAACAATAACAGATACCTTATCTTCCTGATTCTGCAAACTTTTATGTCCATTTCTCTTGCATAAATATGATTTTAGATCTTTTCATGACAGCTATCTGCCGATTCGCACGTGTTTTTACTAGCTGCCTGTGTAGTATAGATATGCCTAATATTTATGCATTGCAAATTGACGCAACGTTAAGCGGTACGATTGCTCGCAGAGTTTACACTAGATCATTGCACGCGCAACGCCGGAAATGCGCGACGCTGATTGGTGCCAGCAAACACTGTTGTGTCATTGGGGTATCATGGCAGCGAGCATAGAACTTCCATACGTTGTGTACAACGTGCACTAGCTATAACGTGCAGATATTATTTAGGCACACACGTGCATTAAATACATACTCAAACTTCAAGGTTCCACAGAATTTGCAGGGGTCAACCAATCATCACCAAAATCTAATCGATTCTTCCATGTCACTATCCAAACATTCCCTGAAAATTTGGTGCAAATCCGTTCACCCGTTCTCTAGTTATCTTGTACACAAACAAACAAAAAAACAAAAAAAAAAAAAAACAAACAAACAAACAAACAAACAAACATACGCGACCCTTTACATAACCCCCTGCCGATTTCATCGGCGTGGGTAATAAAGTGGAAAGTGATGTTCTAAGCAATACTGTTCAAGATTCTTACTGCAGCTGGAAAATGAAGGAATTTCTCCTTCACTGGTTTTCAGAACTACTTCGGAATGGTTGTATGTATGCTGAAATAAAAGGACGATACTTTGACAACCCGGCACGCGTCGGTCTTGAATTGAAATGAACAACTTATTGTCCTGCCGCCTGCAAAATCAGTTAAAATGGCGGGCCCAAAAATGCAATGGGCGGGAGTCCATGCAGCCTCGACCAAGATTGGATTAACTCTTCAGGTGCAGAACTGCTTGTCGTTTCAATGTACTGTTATATTATTAATTATATAGAGCAATATGATACCAACCCTAGTGTGCAACGTATTTATCTCAGATCTCGTGACCAATCAGGAGTCTCCAATCTTCCTCCTTCAATGTATGCATAAAGTTCACGGACCTGGGAATGAAGTTCGAAACAATTTAATTATAAAATATGTGACGTCCGTACATGATCCATATAACTTATTTACATACTAATGACATGGTTTGATTTGGAATCAAACCCTGGTTTTTGTTAAGCTGTGTAGCTCGATAACCATTTAATTATTTTTGTTATGGTTGAATATCAGTCAGTTACCAATACGCCTCCCCCCCCCCCCCCCGCCCCTACCTTCCCCACCTCCGGAGGGGGGGGGGGGGGGGGGGGTTGTGGGGATACTTACGTATGTTGGCAATACGGGCATGATCGGTCCTTAGGGCCTTTGTTTTGCCTTTGCAGCGCTAGCCTCTCATTTTCTAAAAATAATACCCCTGTTGACATACGAATAAAAACAAGAAAAACGCATTTAAAGGGACAGGCCCTCTTTTACAAGACTTCAAAACTGTTTTCAGTTGGCAGATGGGGATGAATGTAACACACACAAACAAAATCAAATCGAACATCACTGTAATTTGGATTCAACGAATGAAAAAACGAATTTAGCATAATAATACAACAATATTTTACTTATTCTTGTTAAGGTAATGTCAACCGAACATTTTTGAAGGTTTGTCACGGAAAACAATACAAAAAAAATGAAGAATATGTAATTACATGTAGTCAGTTTATGCGAGGTTTGGTAATTTTGTCTGGTATTCGCACAGCTGTTTTTATTTGTGTGCGGGTCACGTAGTAAGCGCGGATCACGTAGGGGTCACGCATAGAGGCATGGTACTCCGTGGGATCCGTGAGCGAAGTTTATCACCGGGAGAATACACATATAATGCAGAATTAAACGCTAGCTGTCGTTTTATCATTTTGAGGGCTATAACTTCAACAAAAAGAGATTTCAAGCTCTAATTACTTCAGGCATTCCGTTAAATGACATTTTCTTTCATATTGGATAATAACCTCGCAACTTTTGAAATTTGGCTTGCAAAAGAGGGAATGTCCCTTTAATACCTTTACATGTTTCTCATTTACCCATATCAGATGCCAAACCGAAACATAATTATTTAATCACGCAATATGGCTGCAATTGTGCTGAACTGGACTCGAGAAGGAAATAGAATGTATCAATTTATAAATATCCTCGAACTGAAACCTAAACAAAGATAATGGCACGTCAACTTTTTTAATGTAAGGGAAAGGTCATTCATATAACGGCGAAACACGGAGATTGGGAGACCGTGCCCAAACACTTTACCCAAATGAAAGTTCTCACTTTGATAAGATTGTAATATATTTTAATCCGTAGCTATAGGCTTAATTTTAAATTTATTAAAAGAGAGCAAAACTTTGTAAAATCCCCCCCCCCCCCCCCCCGAGAAAGATTCTCAGTCGACCCTTCGAGATTTCAATATGCAAAGAGTAAACAGTCTTTCCACAGTTTTGTGTTGGTAGAGTTACTGTTATTATTCAATGGAAAGAGAACAGAACCGATAGATGGACTGCCGCTGCCTACAAGGACTGAGCCAGAGAGTATAGACATGAGAATGAAATTTATCTTCAATATAATACAAATGATTAATGACATACTTATAGAAACTATATGTTATAAATCACAACCGAACTAAAACCGAAACACGGATAATGGCACGTCAACTTGCTAAATGTAAGCTAAAAGTCGTTCATATAACGGCGAAACAAGGAAATTGGGGGACCGTGCCCCGAACACTTTAGCCAGATGAAAGTTGTTACTTTGATAAGAAAGGTATATATGGTAATACGTATATTTAATTTTAACTCAATGTGTTAATGTATTAAAAGAGATCCCTTAATAAATTTCCTTGACAATACAAAAAGTTATGCATTTCATGATATATATTGGTACTTTTCAAAATGACACGTTGCCCTACTTCAGAGTGACACAGTGTCAACACTATGTGTTACGCAGTGTAGATAAATTGAATTAGAGCGTTATTACGGTGTAAAAATCGTTTCACACTGTGAATACAGATGTAATCAATTCCTCGTCTTTATGCTCTGAAGCTCGATAACCACTGAGTTATTATTGTTAAGTTTGAATATCAGTCAGTTACCAATACTCCGCCCCCATCCCCTTCCCAACTTACGGGGGAATACTCACGTCTATTCTGCCCCCCCCCCCCCCCCCCCCCCCATGACAGAATGAAGTATGGGACACTTTTCCATCTAGATTGATAGTGTATATCAACATACACACGTCTGTCTAAAGAAAATTCCACTAAATCATCTATATAGTTTATATATATCACATATAATAAATTATACATCATTTCGAAGGCTGTTACAAAGAATTTGTTTCATTAAGAACTCAACCTCGCAAATGTCCCATACTTCCTTTTGTCATGGGGGGCATTTGGCAATACGGGCATGACCGCTCCAAAGGCCCTTTGTTTTGCCGACTGCCGCTCTAGGCTCGTATTTTCATATGAAATACCTCTGTTGACATACGAATAAAAACAAACCGCTGTTAACAAGAAACACACCTTTATGACCTTTACATGTTTCTTATTTACCCATGTCGAATGCCAAACAGAAACATAATTATATTACAATCTAAAATCTGTTGTGTCCGCAACTCGATCTCGCTTCTCTTGTTTTAAACCCTTTCACCTAACCCACTTGGCCACATAAACATACATCAATGTTTTACCATGAAGTTGAACATATCATCGTGTAAACAATGTTAATAAGTTATTTCAAGATAAATATTGTGTGCATTATACCAGTCTAGTCAGAAGTATTTACAATTATTATTATTTCAATGGACCATCCTCGGTATAATCAATACTTCGGAATTAATTTATATCTACAATTCGTGTTCTTTCTGAATATGAAATGACGTTTGGGTGTATATATATATATATGTTGAAATAAATTATGGAAGAATATAAAAAGGCATGTTTTTACCTATTTAATTAATCAGGCACTATGGCTACAATTGTGACGAACTGGACTCGAGAAGGAAATAGAATGGATCAATTTATAAATATCCTTAATGACATACCCATATAAATTATATATTATAAATCAGACCGAACTGAAACCTAAACAAAGATAATGGCACGTCAACTTTTTGAATGTAAGCGAAAGGTCATTCATATAACGGCGAAACACGGAGATTGGGGGACCGTGCCCAAACACTTTGGCCATGTGAAAGTTCTCACTTTGATAAGAAGTTACACATTTTAATCCGTAGCTTTAGGCTCAATTTTAAATACATTAAAAGAGAGCAAGCTTTGTAAAATACCCCCCTGAGAAAGATTTAATGTCGTCCAATCCTGCACATGAACAACATTTATGATTAAAAGTGAAAGACGCTTATACCATCTTATATTAAGCAGGGAGGGGGTCATACTGCGCGCTTATCTTCGGAAACTGCATGGACTGGCTATCATGGAATTCTGGGATACGTTTAGTCTAGGATCGAGACCCTCGATCGCATGCTGAGCTAGCTCCTATCAAAGAGGCATCGGCTGACAGCCACCACTGCTGTTGTGCATATCTCTCTCGTTGGCGGCTATATACACATTGTAAGGTGTACACAGTGTAACAGTGAAACTATGTTTTATCACGTGATTAACTTTTGACCAATCGTAGAGCTTGATTCTTAGTATGTGTTTCCACTTCGCTGAACCTATACCATGCCTATCGATCGCCCTTATTGTGTGTACTACTTGACCAACGAACTCACGCTAGGTTGAATAGAAGCGAATACAATGACGTGGTTAACCAGACATCGATCGTTTCCTTTGTGCGCTCCCAATGTGGTAACTCGACCGGTCCGTAAAATAATCTTGTATATAGCTATTGAAGCATTATATCAAATGGCGAGGTAAATGGGTTAATAATACACAACGGTACAAAACAAATAGTTATGTGTTGTTCTTAAAAGGGACCACCAGGCAAGGGACAACACATTATTATATGTTTTGGTACCGTTTGGTGATATCAAATAGATACCCAACATTTTACAAAGGGTTGTGTAATTCATAAACAAAGCAATTAATGTCCACCACTTACGGAACCACGGCTATTTCCTGGTTCCACACGGGCCAAGCATTTGCGAGTGCGCCAAAGCTTTCACGCGTACGTCAATATAATCCCGGATGATTCGTTCGCTCTGCACAGAGCGCTCTGCTCTGCATACATAATTATAGTCTACGCAATTCAGACCGCATGAACGCATGGTTGATAATGGTGATGCGTTTTCCAATTATATATGTTTTTTTCTGAAAACATATTTGTGTGAACTTGTTGAACGAATGGAATACTAAAGATGTTACCTTTCTATAATAAGAATATTATTTTTGGGTGGTGGTACTCTTCAAAGCCCAAGATCAATTTCGGTAAAGTAGCCGAATACATCTATGTTGATCAGTATTGTTGAATATGTATTGAAATAGGGTTTTTTGGTAACATCCGTACCTAAGCATCGTTGAATACAGAAATATCGGAATAAATCAATATCCGCCTGTGAAATTCATAAATCCAGCGCCTCTTCCGATCTGTTAGCGCCGCTAGCGCAGCGGGATATAACATAAGAGGTGAATGTGCTGCTGATGATGCTGATGATGACAATATAGATGAGGATGATGATGCTAATGATCATGTTAATTACTTTGATATG
>JBAMJV010013438.1:0-30906 GCA_037951105.1 Echinarachnius parma
ATGATGGCAGCTGATGCTAAGATCTGTGCTTACTGTGCAATGACCGGGCCAAGGGGGTACGAGGCAGGGGGGGGGGGGGGGGGGGTAAGGGTTGCGTCCCCCCCCCCTCTTCGGAGTTTTGAAAAGTGCAATAATATTTACGCAAAGGTCACCTAAATAGAATACTCATCTTTATTTTCGAGCTAAATCATGTCATTTTCGGCCACACTCATGTCGAAATTCGCGCAAACTCGAACGTGTCAGTATATTCAGGCACACTGACCATGATGTCAAATTTGGTCGAACTCGCTCACATTCGGGCAAGTTTATGTTATATTCAGTCAAATCCCATGTCAAATTCATGCAAACTATTACCGGTAATCATCTTCGGTCGAAATTAGGTCATGTCCTGGTAAAACAAAACAAGACAAAAAGGGTAATGTCACTTTGGACTATATTAAAGTATATGATTTGGATCACCCAAATCATATAATTTTTCAGGCAGCTAAGTATTTATTAGTTTTGCTTGACAGGTGAAAACGGGACGTATGGTATTGGGGCAAGAGACCTCGGGCCCCCTCGCATGAAAATGTCATCATACGCCCATGACCGCGACTGATATCTCGCAGCTGGCTTAAGTTCGTCTCTACTTCTGAGAAATTCTAAT
Organism: Echinarachnius parma; assembly: GCA_037951105.1. Taxonomy (NCBI): domain Eukaryota; kingdom Metazoa; phylum Echinodermata; class Echinoidea; order Clypeasteroida; family Echinarachniidae; genus Echinarachnius; species Echinarachnius parma. Next base: position 647 of record JBAMJV010013438.1, read on the forward strand.
CTCATCTGAAGTTGCATCTTCTTTAAAATGACATCCTGAACAAATTTATTTTACGTTAAAATGTCACCATCCACTCTGACCTCTCCTACTGTAATATTTCGTTCAAATTGTATTACCATTTCCACAAAATACGTTTACGATCTTATTAAAGCAAACAGACCAGAAATATATAATATAAATGAAAATGAGCAAAGAAAGAAATAGAAAATAAATTTCCTTGCTCATTTTTCATTATGAAATACATTTACAATACCTAATCTGTAACATTACATTGTATATAATTCCTGATGAAACTTGGTAAAAGCAACAACAAAATAACAACAACATCAACAACTACTTACGGATACAACTTTCACCAAGATATTAAATATGTATGCAACTTTTATTGCATGTATTGAATATTTGATATTGGACATTAATGTCATGTTTATTAACGCTGTAGCTAGCTCATATTATTTTTCAAACGTAGCATGAGTTAAACTTGAGACTGTAACTGGATGACGTGACAAAAGGCAGCAACTCTGAAACAAAACAATGTTATGTCATGGGTTTAAACGGGAATAATTGTCGTATATCTTGACCGACGTTGCTAAAATGTTTAGCTGATGGTTCCTCGCATTATTGTAATCGCCCAATGAGTTACTCCATGATTTACCTTCGTACAAGCCACTAAATACCTGGGTAGACGTCCGCTTTAAGACCTTGCAAACTAATAATGTCGTTTGATAGTATACAGCTGCTGCTAATCACTGAAATGACAACTGGGAGATTCATACTGTAAACAATTCTGTAATCTCCTCAGACCTCTACATAATCAGCCATTGGTCCTTATCAGAAATCGTCATTTAGTGCAAAGACCTTATCTTAAAGATTGGCATGCGTGGGGATGCTGCACCCATTGAAGTATAACACTACGTAGTGGTATACTTCAATGGCTACACCGCTGGTCGCCATCTTGAATTAGGCTAGTTTGCGCGCACTGCATAACACTTAGTCAGTGTGTATTCCGCACCTGATGTATGAACCAAAACTACCACAACATGCGGTATTCTTTTTTATTCGCAGATAAATAATAATTCGTATATAAAGTTCATATATTCATTCATGAACAGGGAGCGAACACATTACCTCGACACGTCTTAAAAACAAATTTCCGCACAAGACTTTTTAACGAAACAGGCCTATGTATTACTTAGCAGAATTAGCTTGGAATAGTTTTTGTCATTGCTTAAACACAATTTATTTCCCTTTCTTTTTCCACTATTAACTCATGATTCAGTAGAACCCACAGCCGATGTCAAACTTGGATTGACGATTTCACTTTGACATCTAACCCAGCTTTGACGACTGAACAAGTGGATTCAAAATGGCCGCTTCCGTGACCTTATCTGATTCTCTGTTGACCCGCCTGTCAACCGGAACAATACCGCCGCTGACAAACATTCCTTCCAGTGGTCCTCCTAGTACCTCATTAACATGTCCGCAATGGGAGACGGCGCAGAGCATAGTCTTCCAGCTGGCCTCGTTAGTTCTCCTGATAGCGTTTGCAGCGCCCTCTACAAACACCACGGCCATGCTGGTGACGCACACCATGCTTGTCATGGGCTACGTGCTGATGGCGGCCTGGGCCTGGGTCTACATCTGCGCCAAGGACATCTTCGGGTGGTGCATCGTCTACGCCGTGCTGAACTCGTGTCACGCCTTGTACCTCGCCTGGACCATGCGTCCCGTCAACCTGTCGCGGGAACAGCACGACCTCTACAACAAGATGTTTAAGTCGTTCAAAGTGCCTCGCCACGTGTTCCATAGACTGTGCCAGTACGGAAAGGTCACGTCTCTCAAGATCGGGGAACACTACGCCGAGGAGGGCAAGACGCAGTGCAACCGTCTTTCCATTCTTATAATGGGAAAGTGAGTTGTTTCTATAATATTATCCAACAACATGTGATTACAAAACCCAAACCCACCAATCCAAACCCAGCAAGCCAATGTTCCGAAGATGCACAACGTGTTAATAGTTGTAACTGTACCATATTCATACATGATAACAAAATATGATGCAATGTCAAGAAACCGGTGAGAATTTATGAATTTCTTTAGGAAATACGAATATACAGATCCTTTGTTCTTTTGTGGGTGTTTCATAGTTACTGCAATGGTCTTAATAATCATACTTGATAATATGCTGTTAAGTATTAAAATCTGTAATTACTTCAGACATATAATTTCGGAATGAATATCAGTGAAACGTAAAACAAACATACTCTAGTCAAATCACTTTGGTTATTTTCACTTTTCGTCCAAAGGGTCAAAGTATTCTGTGAAAGTGAGTTCCTTCATCATATCTTCGAGACTCAGTTCCTCGACTCACCCGAATGGGACTCTTACGAGAAGAGTGAAAAGGCAGATGTCTTTCAGGTTTGTATCGTCTTCTTCAGTTTCACTTAATTCTAATCTCAGCTATATACATTGATCGTAAATATGTTCACCATGTTCCGAAGCCTATTCAGGCTACTCCAAGTCATCTAGCGTTGGTTGAATCCTGCAGATAAAATGCCGACTTGATTCACCAACCATGGATGAATTGGCGTAGCCTGAATAGGCTTCGGATAGGCATAGGTAGATAGATGCAAGTCCAATATGTTGAACATCGATGGTGAGGCGGATTGTGACTGCGGTCAATGCTCTCGGACCATGGACCACGTACTGCTTAGTTGTGGTGCCCCATTTAAAAAAAACACTTGCAATTGTTGTAAGTGTCCAATTATTGAAACTACAGTATTAGGTAAGCAGCCAATCAGTATGGAGCATTTAAGCTGTTGCCGTGGTAGTTACAATAATTGGACACTTACAACAATTGCAAGTGTTTTATGTAACGGGGCACTGGTACATGGAATGTGCACAAGCGAAGATTTGGCAGAGGCCAACGACGTAGCGCTAAGTTTTGCCCGCCATTGGCAGGAAGTCGTGTGATGATACGAAATGAATGACCAGGAGAATGTCGATAGTGGTACAGTAGGATAACTATTTGTAATCCAATAAACGAAGACGATTGGTTAAGAAGTAATTGGATGTTAGATACAAATTATATGATATGCATACATTTGAGGGTGCTTTAAATGAAGGCGTACTTATTGAATGTCCTCTATAAAGACAACATGATGACGTCTCCGGGACGGGAATACAAATCAACCATGTTCAGTCTTCGGATTAACTCCTTCATATTATTGTATCAATCTATCATTTTAGTCAAAGTAGGGATGAACAAATGAGACAAAGGGCCCTAACAGGATATAAGACATTTTTTAAAGTTATAGACGGGACCTAGATGTTCGATGAAAGGGATCACGAGAGTTCTCAATGAGGTCCAGTCTATATAAACATAAAACAAATTTTAGTAGATGATCACCATTTCACCAGATTTAGGAGTAAAATTCTATTCATCCAAACTCTAATTCTGTTCTTTAGGTGACACTAACCGCCACTACCTACTGCCGATACATGACGTGGCATCGGGACCAGCTGAACGACATCCTGGAATCAGAACCATACCTTAGCCAGGTCTTCGCCAACCTCATCGGTGGTGATATCAGCAAGAAGCTCTTCATGCTGACGGAACGCAACCTCAACTCAAAGGTAAGTGCAAATCAAACGGCAGTTGCCTAGATTCAATGTCAGTTATCACTTCTCAGTAATAAATAAATGATAATAATAACGGGGTCCTTTGACCCAGGGTAGCCACTTCAATGATTGCTCTTCCAGTGGGCCCTGCATAACATAAATGTTACTATTACCCTAACTCCATTCTATGTTTGCCGAGCGACTGGCTAGAAGACAGTACCTTTGGCATTCTAAGTAAATGTTGTGTATCTTGACAACGTTACTAGATCCCTTTAAGTCCAATGCCACTTGATATAAAGTCATCTTGCTACCGGAGAGCTAACGAAATTCGATTCGACAAAGTCTGCAGTGTTGGTGGTGAGAACTGTCTTTGTGTGTTGGATTCTGTCTCCATGAGATGATATGGCAACTGGTCTAGCCTATATGGGAGGGGGTCACTCTGAATGCGTGGCATTGTGTACCTATAACCTATTACATACAGCATACTTTGTTTTTGACGAGTGATGAGATCTGTCTATGCGAATGGGGCTTGTTCGTGTAGGATGTCATATATGACAACTGGGTACACGGGATGGGTAATATGTACAACAGGTTTATTGACGATGTGAAATACGTGTACGGTGTTTTCTAACAAACGTATGTTATATATTATGTTATTTCGGTCGAGTGACAAGATCTGTCTAAACGACGAATGGGGTAGTTTTTTTGGGGTGAGATGTCAATTATGAAAGGTGGTAACGCGATAGGCTATTTGATATCTATATTGATACAATATAATGTACATGAAGAGTGTAACATTTAACTGGTTGTAGTTTTATTTGGCCTAAACATATGACATAATCTCAATTGTATATGTTATTATAGAGATGTGATTTGTTGACCTATATGTGAAATCTCCTGAATTTAAGAAAGTGGATTTAACATGTTCTACCACAACTGCATCTTATACAATTGTCGAGTCATCAGCTATTTATAGCTATACTACTTTCAGACAGGAAAAATCGTGACACGGTGGACAAAATCCTAATTTTTTCAGCAAAGCTTCGTCTTGTGTAAGAAATAAGAAAAGTGGTTGCTACAAAAAATCTGATGACGGGATCATGTTCAAAATGGCGGCCGTCTTGGATTTCCAGGTAAATACATGGTTTTTCCACTCAAAACAATATAAAGCGTGTATGAATTTGTTTTTAACGGTTTCTGGCACTACGTAACATCATAAAATACATACCTAAAAATTAAGAACATCGCACTTCCGAAAAGTTCATTGACAATAGTGATAGCGCAATTTTAGTAATTAGAAGCCACACAAATCCAAGATGGTGACAAAAACAGTCAGTGTTCGCCCAAGCGCGAACGAAAATTTGTTTTGTTAGTGGCACTTGATAGATGAGACGATTGGGCATCTATCGACATGAAAACATCTTCAAAATATTTTGAAATGTAATTTTGACAGATTTTTCAAAAGTGTAACGCTTTTTTTGATACGCCCTGTATAGCAGCAAGGACAGTGTGTGTGGCGATAGGGACACCGCGTATCTAAACAATATATTATCAAATGCCAAATACTTCCATGAATGTCACATTTGTACAGCTTTCAAAAAAGAAACAGGCAGATGGTGTTTATAATGTATCAATTGTAAGACTATAGGCAACATTATTATTCCTAGGATATTGAAATATCTAATATCATATAGCTGAACAAATTATATCACAGGCATGAAATATCACATTATCACGTTACCAATCAATTGAAAAATACAAGGTTGGTGTGTGTTTTGTAGGGTATCAAATACGAATTATTTACGTAAGAATCCTTCGCTTCATGGAATTCGGCAATGAATCCCTCGTAAGTGTTCATGATTCAATTCAAAATCAGAGCAAGAATTAGGGCTCCGTTGCAGAAAGAGATACAATTGCAATTAAAGTTAAGTCAGAAAATTTGCGCGTTTCAACCAATCAGATTTGCGCATATAGAGCACATGATCTGACTGACAATTAATTGTAACTTACAATCGATTGTATCTCTTTCTGCAACGGGGCCAAGGATGTTTATAAAAAAATGAACTCGAAGGGGAAAATCCCTACCAGTAGTGAAACAACAATTTTCAGAAAAATATGATTCAATTAAAAATAAGTGCAAGATAAGGACGTTTAGTGAATAAAATATGCTGAAAGGGGAAATCCCTACCAATAGTGAATCAACACTTGCAAGGATAGAAGGGCGAAGATTAACCAGAAGATAAAGAATGTTCTTGATTTTGCATTAATGGCTGTACAATATTCAGACAAACGTGTATTTTACTTTGTCAGTGGCATGTCGGTAGCATAAACTATTAATTTTAACAGTTGCACGAAATAACATGAACGCTGTCTCACAAGCTTATTCCACGCGAGAACCATGAACTATATCTTTGAACGTGTTTTTGTTTAGATTTTACTAATCTTCTACCACATGTAAATGTACTAGGTGTAACAAAATAACTGTTATGTTTTTAATCCGTAATAACTCAGTCGCTTATGAATGGAATTAAAGTAAAACTTCAGACAATGTAAAGGGATACTGTCAAATTTCCTGTGCCAAGTTTTATCAGATTTCAACTAGAGAAAGGGTGGCTATTGTCAATAAAAAAAAAAGTGGGTTCGAATCTGAGACCTTCTTCCCAATGCACCCATAGATAAAGCAATATATCCCATTCATTGCTGCATTCAATTTCAAGGAGTAAACAACAATTTGGTTGGATTCATCCCTTACAAAAGACTTGGTCAATGAGGGCACAAAAGGTGACCTCGACCACGGACAGTCATGTCTATTTCTCTGTCACAGCCAGTATTATGTAACCAAACTTCGACAGATGAATTTGACAATGTTCCTTTACAAGTTCTGGAATTTCGACCTGATTCCATTCATAAGCAACCGAGTTATTACGGATTAAAAACAACAGGTTTTTTGTAACACTACTTTTTTTTAAATTGACAATAGCCACCCTTTCTCTGGTTGAAATCTGATAAAACTTGGCACAGGAAATTTGACAGTATCCCTTTACATTGTCTGAAGTTTTAATTTAATTCCATTCATAAGCGACTGAGTTATTACGGATTAAAAACATAACAGTTATATTGTTACACCTAGTACCTACATGTATGTTTAAAATTTACCAGATCATTATTCACTTAAACATTTTTCCGATATACATAATAACATCGATCGGGAAATATGAAATAAAATATATATTTAACATTAAATATTATTTGTATTACCTCAATGAATGTATCAACTTTTCATGGGATGAGCAGTGTATTTGAGAGAATGTATTGTGTGTTTTTTTGTTTTTGTTTGGGGGGGGGGGGGGGTGGAGGGGGGCATACACTATCATTTATATTTCTTTATTTTGAAAAGGATTTTCTCCATATGTTTGTTTTTGTTGTTGTATTCAATTATTGGGTGGCATACAATGTGACTGTATGCCCCCCCCCCCCTCCTCCCCAGCGCTAAGCCACTGACGTTACCTAACGACTTGTCTGCCAATGTGGTGGGGATGGGGTTTATGTGCATGGCTGCATGGGGGTCTCTATACTATACCATACCATTTCACACGCAATCTATATACCCACGTCACTATCAGACACTACAGTATTTATCACTAACACCATCGCGACAGACATGCCAGATGTGCTTCTTCAAAAACGCTCGAGGTTAATGCAAAAATGCACTCATAAAAACAGCTAATGATGAACGATGAACGCAAATGATTTACAACTATTTGATGAGACAAAATAAGTACTCGAAGGTTTCCATGGCGACAGAAAAATGAAGAAGAAAATTGATTGTACATCTAGTCAAAATGTTTGACAAAAGGGTATTCTGCAAGATGTAGGTAATAAGTTATAGTTTCATACCCTGAAATATAATTATGATTGATCTACTATCTTTAAAGTTATAGTTGCAGAAAGTCCGATTGTAATGTTATTGGGGACATATCCCTTTAATCGCAGTATGTTCAAACTTTGACATACTGTGTTTTGCTGTGTTTTTCATCTCCATCTCCAGTCTAACGCATGTTTTCCTGTCAATAACGATATGAAACCATGAAGAAAGAATCGAATTACGGTACGTTTTCTAGCTAACAATCAACTGTATTCAATAATTCTATAATGAGATTTAAAAAACGTGTTTGAGAGAAGTAAGTTATAATAATGTATGCCCTTCAAATGATGTGCATACTATTTACACGTGTTGTGTATCAGGTATATGTGCAACTGTTGATTTACTAGAAAAGAAAAGATGTCCAAACCATAAGAGCTGCAAGGTTAAGTGTAATATAACCGACGAAGATGAAATCGTCAATAAGACCTTGGATTCAATCTCTCACCAGTGGCATTAACGCCAATCTATTTCAACCCGCGATTCAAGGGTAGTCATTGGCTTATATCGCAAGGCTAGCATGGCTAGGGGAGATGCAGCCTTCAAGTGTTATCGTTTGTTATGTTATGTCATATTTGGGCAACCTTTACCATGTTTACCCTTAATTGGTGCAAAATCTCACTTTTCATACGTTTTGGGTACAAATCCATCTAGTTATATCATGTTTATAGTAGATCAGGAAGGATGGTATCCAGGAAAAATACCTTCACCCCTTCAGGCTTCGTGTGATGGTCCGTGCCCCCGTGAAGATTGTCTAATGATTATAGTGATTATTTGATTATATTTCCATCACACCGCTCTAATCCTAAACATTGCGTTAACCCTGAACATGCCGGATATATTTCGACTCTATATTATTACATAGTTTGTGTGGTTTCAGTCTCCATCATTGGCACTGTGAGAGTTGTGATGATGGTTTGCATCCGTCAAGTGAAAATACGACCGTACGGTTGAAATACAAGAAGTTGAAGCTTACGTGTGGCTTCAGTGGTCGCCGCTTTAGTATAACCATGTATAACGGGTCCAAATTGCACCTGGAAACCGGGGGAAACCGAGGATTAGTTTATGTTAAGCCACGTTCTCAGATAATAACGGTTGCACAAAGTAATCTCAGACTTTGGGTTATGGGTCGTCTTGAACTGGAATTCGATAGAATACCGCTTTCATAAGTGATTTTATACATTGCAAGCCCAATTAGCCTGAACCGATGATTACCTCCAGTTGTCTGAAAAGATGTCCGCTAGATTCCGAGGTAGCACGTACTGATCTCTGTTTCCCGAGCTCATTACCAGACAGAGTTTGAGGAAAAGTAATATATATAGTCAACTTAAGTACGAAAGGCCTACCGGGAAGCGATTGGAATAAGGGGAAATATTACTCAAGTAAGTGAGTTTCCAACGAGTATTGGCTAGGTTTGGAGTGTGTCTGAGATGTATTTGTGCGAATATTTCATTGCTTCTACTCCCCGTTACAATAGTTGGGGGCTTGTTCGGGAGTAGAAGGATTATATGCTTCCGTCTGAATGCTTCAGTTAATTATTGGACTCACTTCCAAATAACCAATCTTGCTCGGGTCAACTCGGGCAGAGCCTCCGACTCGTAGGTTCAATGTAGACCCGAATCATGTATATATACGAGTGAGCAGGAGTAGTGGGAGGCAAAATGGGGTGCACAAATGCACCCTTCGGGTCCCAATATTCCCCTATGGGGTGCAGAATTGCACCCTTAAGGGTATTGCTATTGTAGCAACATTTTGCACCCTAATTGTACCTGTATTTCTTAGTGTGTAGATCTACTGTAGATATGAAATGAGCCTGCAATTGTGTTCAAGATTTCATGACAGGTGTATTGCCTCCAACAAAAATCCCTATGTCATTCGTCTAGTATATTCAGACCGGTATATCAGATGCGCGAATCCATATTGCGCACTTTTACGCACGGTACGTAATCCCCCTTTGCTCAATTATGAGTAGCGATCGCAAACTGTCCCAGTTCCGAACGTCCGAGTCGACAATAGTCGCATTCGGAATGTTCGTTTTTCCAACGAGGTACTCCTTGTACTAGTCGAATCATGGTCGCAATCAGAGATGTTTACGAGCGAAAGTACTTCTACTTCTTCTCCATCAGTCAGGACGTAGAGTCGAGGGGAACCGGTGAGGTGTCCCATTAATTGCCGATTGAGGCAACTGCTCCCGCAAAGGCTCCTAGTGATGTAGAAGCCAAGATATTATTGGGGAGCGCATTCCATGCTGTTACAGTTTGTGGGAAGTAGGAGTTCTGGTAAAGCTGAGTTCGAGTATGCATATGCTTGAGCTTATTTGGGTGGTATTGTCTGGTGATGCTTGGGGCCATTGGTGTGAGGAGTTGGTCAGGTGTAATTGCTACCATGCCATTCTGAATTTTGTAGAGGAGGCTAAGGCAGCAGATGTGTCTGCGTCTTTCCAGTGTACTCCATTGAAGTTGCTGAATCATAGCAGACACACTCGACCGAGCACATCAAAGTGCCGCTTAGCAGCTTATCAGCGCTGTATTGCCTCGAACGGTTCGACTACCTTATCGCTCTATACATAATTGCTACCAGCTGTGTGCTGCATGCAATTTCATATGAAGGCCCGTGTTGTTCAGATATTCCGATGCACAGCTCTTCGATCGATCCAACATACATCGTGAGTTTACCTCTGGAGATTACGGTGGAGTGCAAGTTGGGTTTTGCTGACTACCCATTTTAACCCACGCATATATGACTTTAACGTGAAGTAGTCCTCTCTGGCTGCAAATGGTTCAGAGGTAGTGCGTCCATCTCCTGACCAGTAGGTCGTGGGTTCGATTCTAGTGGTACTGATAACGCTTTAAGGAGCAGGATAGAGTTACAAAATGTTCTTTCATCTTCCACCTTTCCAGGGAGGCCGCGCGGATATCCGTCTACCCAGCGTAGCTCGCCGACCTGTGACCAACTACGACATGTCTGGACATCTAGCGACGGGAGGACGGGGGGCTTGTGGGACGGGGATCCCCATCATCCACAAGACCAGCGCACCCGATAGCCGACCACCATCGGGATCGGTGAGCCGGCGAGGAAGGGATACTCTACCAGGTAAATTATAATGAATACTTCTACCTAGTTGTTAACCCCTTTGTCTTCCAGATATTGCATTTCCCATAGAGTTAGTACATGGTTGGTACACCAGGGGGTGTTTCACTCAAATTAATTTTAGCATCGAGTTTATGTGATAATCGTCCTATTCAATTAATCCTAAATTCGAGTTTAGTGTTTAGCGAAACATCCCCGGATTCCCATAGTGAATAGTTTATACTTTCAAAGAAGTATGTAATAGTAAGTAAGGGTATAGGTACAATGTAAGGGCATGCATCTGTAGGATGTTTCAAGCATCGATTTCTAGTGATTAATGTCTCTTTGATTCGATGCTAGTGAAACACCTCGCTGTTGTCTCTGTATTTTCATCGTAGGAGGATGGCATCGAGTTTTTGGTGGGTTATATAAGATGTAATGGTCCTATATGCAGTTTGAGTACACGTTGTCAGCTGTATAAAGTCTTGTGAAGTTTTAACAACTTAATGAGCAGTCGATTCCTATTTTATAGCCACAATTAAGAATGGCAACTACCACTAAAACCGATTATTTATATCCCGAGTGTATATTTATAACACGTATAAAGAGTAGTATTGTTTACACTTCATAATGTTGATTTTGTTGCTGAAGGAGTAATATCCAGATGGTCATTTTCTCATAAAATTAAATTGACTAAAGTCTTTATGACCTGGGATATGAAGGCATGTTAAAGTAATAGCAAACTGCTATTACTTTGTTTCATCTTTTAAAAGGCTATTCATAAAATGCAAGGAGATATTATCACAATGAATCAGTTAGCTGCATAAAATAATGAATTATTTCTAGAAATTTGTTATGAGAATTAAAGGTGTCGAAAAAGAATTTGATTTGTTAAATGTGTATTTAAAAGTGAATTTGTTTTTCGTTTTCAGTCGATAATAAAACAAGGTAAATTGGATAATTTAAATTGACTGTACTCGTATTGTGTGTATTTTTGTACATTAATTAAACAGATTAAATTAAATTGTAATATTTGTTCTGGTATTCTTTCTGCAGTTTAGCATGAACGATAACTCGTCTCTGAGAATGATCGTGTCTGCCTTCCAGCAATATCTCAAGTTGAAGCTTGCTCCAAATCGTGACTACGGTGCGACCGGAAACAATGGACAACGTTGAATGAAATTTTGAAAAAAATATGACTTGTATTTTTTGCAAATTGCATTTCTTGATGGATTTCCGTTGGCGATTTATGCAAAGAGATCGATGCGGTGGATTCCCGTCATGTAGGAATAATTAACTTAATTCTTACCGCACAGAATTTGTACCCATCACCTGTTTAAAGTAGCTTCCTTAACTTCGTCATCACTGCGTTCATACGTGTGCCGGTGATTTTGCGTTCGCCCTCCAAAACTTGCGAGGGAGACCGGTGTAAACACCATATCAATATGTGAAAGCGGTAGATCGCCTTTTTTTTCATGTAGTGTTAAATGTTATTTTTACGAGATGATACTACACCACGTAATCTGCTGCTAAACTCTGGATCAGGCATACTGGATAGAATCATCAACAGCGAATCCAACCCTTGGTTAGATCCCGTCATCTGGCGCCACTTTCTAGTCCATGGACTTCATATTGGATTACGAACGAGTGTTTTAACTATAATCTACGGACTTAAATAACTAAGTAATATGGGGTTAGATTGGAACATTCTGGGTACTATGTTTATGATGTATTATGTAGACACCGGTTTAGACAAGTAATACGATTGGGCCCCGGGAAATGGATGTGGTGTGGACTTTGGGCCAGAAAACTAGAAATTGGTTGATCAGCGTCACCGTCGCCTTCAGGTAGCGCTAGAGTGGTCTTCCCAAGTTAACCACTAGGGCTGTGTTCACTTGTGATAATTCGTGGACACTTCTTGTATGATTGAGACATTATTATACGAATTGGCCCCGGTAAATGAATGCTGTGTGGACATGGGGCCAGATAGTGTAAAACTCGTACTCATCATTATTATCTTAAGGTATGGCGATAAAGTATACTACACCGATATTCGAGAGAGGACCACTATATAGGGGTTTCTTTAAATCTTGTATGGATTCTGGTACTACGTATGTGCTGTCTGGTGTGGACACAACAATTTGTAGACATGACGTGTATTATGATTTAGCCCCGTAACATGGATGTCGTGTGAACACTGGGCCAGGAAGCGTGCTCGAGGCTACTCATCATTTTCTTCAGGTAGCTCGTTATATTACGGTTTATACAGTGCTCTTGGCGAGATTATACCACAGCACGTTATCATACTGCTGTGTGGACGCAGGGACGGACTTGGCTTGATTGACGTTGAAGATGGATGTAATGCACATTAAGTGTAATCCCTGAAAGATCCTCACCCACCTGTGTTCCTTGGTTTTCTCCCGAAGCAAACTGGTTGGTAAAACACCCAACTGACTACCGTGGGCACAAGTTGTGTGTAGCAGCTCAATGACAATGACAAACTATGGTACTGGGGTGGTTAAACGCAAAAGGTGGGTGGAGATTTAAGTGTAATTCGTACCCAGCAGTCGTCGCGATCAATCGTTGTCAAGATTAGTGGAGGGGAGGGTTGTCATTGAGGGGGAAAATGTCAATTTCATATATATTTTGGGAACGTGAATGTTGATATGGGAGGATATATTCAAGGGGAAATGATACAGGATTCATTGTTGCAAAGATTATTGGAGGAGATCGGTTGCATCGAGAAAAAATTGTATATTTTTTTTTTTTAACGATCAATTTGTTTTTAACGACAACATAATGGAGGAGAGGGGTGGATAGGAATTGCAGATTCGATTTTTTTTTCAAGGATAGTAAAGATTAATAAGGTACTTATATTAGGAGGTAATCTCCAAGGGGGGAAACGCACTGGATTTATCGCGATCAATAATTACACCAAGAATATATATAGGAGGCGGGTGGAGATGAAAAATGGCAACTATTATAGATAGGGAAAGTGAAGTAATATGGAACTTGGGAGGAAATGTTAAAGTAGAAAACAAACAATTGAACATAATCCATCGTGATCACAAAATATTGGAGGAGAGGGGCGGAGATGAATTATAATTATATTTTATCTTCTAAATATATCTTTTAAAAAGGATAGTGAGGATTTATGAGGAATTATGAGGATGTAATCTTCATGGGGGAAATCGTACCGGATTCATCACGATCAATAATTACACCAATAATTTAGCGACGAATGGAGACGAAGCTTTGCAATTTCTTATTCTAGGACAGATATGGATAATACGGAAATTTGAAGGAAATCTTCCAGAATAAAATCCACAGGATTCAATGCGATCAGAATTTAGTTGCAAAGAATATATTGAGGAGCAAAATGGAAACAATGCCATAGAATTGTGGAAATGGAAATTCACTAACATCGATCATTTACAGATCAAAAAGAACTCTTACCTATACAAAATTATTATTGATAATTAGATTATATCAATTGAAATTTCGCCTACTATATGACCTGATGACAAGATTTGTGTTTATGCTCGATTTTAGAATTACAGATAACATGACACATATAGATGTTAGCATTGTATAGTACGCAGTTTAACTTATTAGAATTACAGCTAACATGACATTAGATTTGTAGAATGATTATAAATGTATAACAAATAACTCTTAACACAGTAGTACTTATTAGTTTAATTGTACTTATATTATAGCGAGTATTTTGATATGTTTAGATAATCATTGTATACAAAACATTCACTGTGCCTTTCAAAACGATGGTTTTAAAGGGAAAGTTGAGTTTTGGTAGAGAGGGCGCTAGACTACTTAATTGGTTTGCGAGGTAATAAAAAAACTGAGTGTAAAATTTGAAAGAGCATAATATTTAAACAATAAAATCATCTTTGTTTGATCAAAATCGGTTCAGAAACGGCTGAAATATCCATAAATATAACAATTTGTAATAAACCCGGGGCCCCGGGTTTATTAGAGAATTTTGAACCAGCCGTTAAAAATTCAAAAAAATGCTTCCTCTTTTCAAAAAGTTACAAAATAGGTATTTAAATAGTTGTTGGTTATTTCTCTATCTGATCACTATTTCAACAAAGCATCACATGCACAATATTTTATTCAAAATGGTTGAAACCGATGAGTGTTTAGAGAGCGCCCTCTTACGTTTTAACGGCTCTTTTTGAATGATAACATGATCTTTACTACGTCATTTGTAATGTTGTGTTCCTTTCTAGTTATAACTATTAGTTTGTAATGTAATGATGCAGGTTTTGGTTACTAAAATTCAGTTTCACCAAAACTGTACTCTCCTTACCAGAACTCAACTATCCCTTTAATTTATACAAGTTTTCTTTATGATTATGATCTGTCGAAGTAACAATGCAGGCTCTTGGAATAGGTGTCGTGCATTAATATAAAACTGTTGACATATACGAAAAAAAACTTAATTCCAAAAGGTCTGTAATTCACTTTTCATTTAGTTGATTAAACGATAAAAATACACAATAACGTATAAAGCAAACGTATAAAGAAAAAAAAAGCAATGCAAAATATATCGTGAATCATTCCATGTTTCATATTCCGGTCAATACAGGGTGGCCCACAAATAACGGAACGGGGTACTTGCCATACTAAAGACTCATGATGCCCGCCATACTGCATCGAGTAACGGCCAACCGTGCGCCATTGTGAGTGTGCGTTCAGCTGTGTATAGAGAAG
This sequence comes from Echinarachnius parma, assembly GCA_037951105.1. Classification (NCBI taxonomy): domain Eukaryota; kingdom Metazoa; phylum Echinodermata; class Echinoidea; order Clypeasteroida; family Echinarachniidae; genus Echinarachnius; species Echinarachnius parma. The sequence continues at coordinate 15,993 of JBAMJV010013438.1, forward strand.
AAAGGGTACTAACAATGGCGCACGAATTGAACGTTACTAGTTGCTATGACGGGCATCATGTGCCTTCATTATAGCAAGCACCCCGTTCCGTTATTTCTGGGCCACCCTGTATAGGGATTTGTATAGTCGGATAGATAGACACGGTTTTCTCAAAAGTAAATAAAGTGGCTTTAGCTCCTTTTGGAATTAGGCTTTTAACATGCATGTGTAATCAATATGTTTGTAGTATAATTATAGTTTGGACTTGAGAGGGTAAACGTAAATAATGGTAACAAAATGCATGTAAAGAGTTTGGTTCGTTTTTTGCACAATTCTTGACTAACACGTGCATGCGAAGTCTATTATTCATCAATCAATCGTTAAATATGAGAACGATGTACTAATCTATGACATTTATTCACCCCAAATTACCTGTATAAAGGATTTCATCTGTAAACAATGACTGATGACCCCTTTACGGAGGCTAGCTAGCTATCAGTCAGTGAAAGACACATGATATCTGCAACTCATGGTACAACACGCCATGTTTATTCAGTCATGTCTGAGACATATCACATATTACAGTGTTCACACTTAAGTAAATATTTTATACTGATGTCTGTTAATCTGGTGTGTGAACTCATTTTTATTAAACTTGCGAAGAAGATGAACATAGCCTATTCCTATCAATGATGCTACAAATAAAATGAAACGGAAAATGTTTGACTAGTCTTTATGTACCGCATGTTCATACCTGCTTCTTACAATATATACACACCACTATGTTACTAGGAACAGATGTGAACAGAGCTCGGTAAAGAAAGATGGAATACCCGACACGTTCTGTAAACAAGCGGTGTTATCGTGTAACCTCATGTGCCACTGTACGGTGTACAGTATATGATTGATACAGCCCTCACGGTGGAAGCGACGATTATTCAAATTGTGTTCATTTTGGTAAAAGATTTGGAATATCAGGCCCAACTATTTGGAATAGTTTACCACAGGAGATACGAGAACTTTCTGTTAACGTATTCCAATCACACTTGAAGACCCACTTTTTCCCTCTTCTGTAATTGATAATTAAGTAAACATTATGTATTAAGCATTTAGTATTTGATTGTATAATGTATTTTTTATGTTTGTTGTAAACGCTATGATACCCGCGTGAATAGCGTACTTTAAATGACAATTATTATGATTATTTATTATTATCTAGTAACATTGTCCAAATCATCAAAATTTACTTGGAACTCTAGCGGTTCTCTCATACCTTGTTGTATTCATATTAACATTAGAAGCATGGAACAGGTTTTGGTTTTTCTAATTTCCATTTCGTTCAAAAGATATTTACGATTGAAGTGCTAGGATGTTAACCTATCTACGAGATAGTTTAAGCCGTGTACAAAGTAAGTCCAATGAGTGAATATCACTTTGCATTTTCACTAATTTCTCGGCCAAATAACATCTAATTAACGTGACAATTTCTCACATGTTATACTTTGTAGACACATCAGATCACAACAAAACACATTACTAATTTATTAACCACTCATCACTTGTTGCACTTGTCAACAAAGTTACTAGATCCCTTTAACGCTTAACTCCTTGCTTACGAGATGTTGATTTCGCATAAAGTAAATACATGTTAAACAAGCTTCCCGTAGAGAATGGTTTGAAATGCATTTATATCATTATATTTGTGAATGTTCCCCGCACTGCATCAGGTTTGATCAGTACAATATCAGGTTTATTTTCTGTAAATTATTTAATCGGATTCATTTGTATTTTTGCCTGTATTACACTTGATAATAGATGTGAACATTTTCATATCATCGATTAAATCATATATAATGTGCTTTATTGTTTTAATAGCTCAATTTGATTGCCCTTAAACTTGATCTTGTAGAGCAGAAGCAGATTAGAATATACCGCACTCAGATAAATTAAATTAATCTATGACTGGGAAAATGCGAATCAACGTTTATCCCTTTGGCTGGTAGATAAACATGATAAATATAGCTCGGCTTAGGCTGTGTTCGTGGTAAGGATGATTAGTCCCAATTAAGAAATAAACGATATAAATACATGATTGTGTTAGTTCGATAATTCCACATAAAGCAATTTGTGTCGCTAAAAAGTACTATAGCGAGAGAGAAAAATCGAAGGAAAAAACGCATTTAATCGTATTAAAATGGGTAATTTTGTTGTTTGTGTTTTTCAATGGTGACCTTCACAAAATGACTTTGTTTCTGAATCACATTTAAACATTTTGAATTGGTGCTACATGTTTGTATAATATATTAAGGTTTGCATTTTATGAGTGTATCGTGCACTTGAACCACGTTAACAAATTAAATAGTTAACACCATTCAATAATTATCTACATTTTCCCCGAACAAAGCTGTTTTTCCTTGCAATGCATTGTGGAACTTTTTATCTGATTATTGGTGTTTCTTTTACATTTATCAAACTTTTCTCCAGTTATCGCGTGCTTTCCTTTTTACTTCAAGATTGAAGTCTTTGAAAGGGTGTGCTACTTTGTCATTATTTTGGTTAAATATCATATTATACGACTATGTTTTTGTATGCTGAATTTTTCGTATCAACTGTATATCTTATACTTATTCTGTATCACTTTCATTGACTTGTTTCGGGTAGATTATATTGCTGTTTACCTGGTTTATATACAAATTAAAGTCATTATAATTATAATGAAAATCAAAATGACTTCGATTCGTTTTCATTGTATGTATATAAATAATATATGAATTGTATTATTATCGAACTTATCAATGAAATAGACCTTAGGTCTTCTTTCTGATGATAACATGTCCTTCATGTCCTTATAGGGATCTAGTAACATTTCAAAATCCACAAAACTTACTTGGAATTCTAGAAGTTCTCACCTTACTTGTTGTATTTGTAAATATACAATAACAATCATGGAATCCCCTTTTCACTTTTCCGAATGTATCCTTCTTTAAACAAAAATATACTAATGATTGAAGAGTTCGGATTTGACATTCTCAACTTGAGAATTTAAACAGTGTATAAATTTAGTCAGTGCAATGAGTTATCAAATATTACATTTACATTTTCGCTCATTACCGGGCCGTATGGCATTCATTTATCAATCGACAATCAGATCACAAACAAAATAATTTCATTAACCATTTGCCAGTTTGTGCATATGTCAACAAAGTTACTAGATCCCTTTAAGCCAAATGGTTATTCAACGTGCATGGCGTACTACCTTCGTCTTTATAGTATCACCATGGTAACGCCGTTTAAGGAATACACACATAAATCATTTATAACACATTGAGGTTTTAGTTGTTGTTTCTGTTCGGGAAAATGTCATATTTATAATTGTGAAAATATCTTTTGGTGGAATTAAAATAATTTTCCCCATAGGAATGTTATTGCCTATATTTCAAAGAGCCATAGTTTTCTTATTTTGTGACCGATTTGCTAAGACTTTGAGAATTTTTTTCTGCACAATTAGCTTCTTATATTGAAAAAAAGCCACCTTTGCAACAATCGAAATTGATAGTATGTGTTGGTGAAACAATGAATACATCTATACCATTGGAAGAATAGAGGCCCATTTGAGGACCAATCTGTTAATGCTAATAAATCAATCAATCACTAAATAAGACATTCTCAACTAAAGCAAAATCATATTAAGAACTGCATAACACCCATCAATACACACTTTACATACACTCTATAAAGGCCTTATAGTAGGTTGTATAACACATCTGTTCTATAACCTTGATAATTATGAGAAATTACTCTCCTATGTTCATACAGTACATCTGTGACAGAGCTGTCACTAGAATATTGACAAGGCCTATACAGCGCTACATTGTTTGAATAAGCTTGAGTGTATCTCCAGGCGCCCTGCAGGATGTGGCGTAGCGAGCAAAGGTTGATTGGGGGAAGAGGAGGGGGTGGTCAAAGGGTAAGGAAACGCCCCCTCCGAGTGCTATGGGAATTATGTGTCCCCTCTCACAAAAAAACACACATACACACAATCTAAACATCCTCCCCGCCCCCCCCCCCCCCCCCCCCCATACAAACACACAGGCATATACACATAATTATAGGACAATATCGAGCACGTGGACAGACAGCACGCACTCATAAAACACAAACACACACACCAGACACACCCACACACCAGACACACAAACGCACATACAAAAAGCGAACAAAAAACAAACAAACAAACACACACTCATAAAACACAAACACACACACCAGACACACCACAAACCAGACACACTCACGCACATGCAAAGAGCGAACAAAAAAACAAACAAACCAACTCACACACACACACACACACACACACACACACACAAGCACACGCGTACGACGCATGCATATCATAACATAATTATAGGACACTCGCGCGCAAACGCACAAACAGCATACACACATAAACATACACACAAACAAGGGGTCGCTATTCATAAAGGCATAAGGACCGCTATTCATAATGGGCAGAAGGGTCACTATTTATAATCCGAAGTGGTCGCTATTCATAATACGAATTGAATTTATGAATGGCGACCATCTTCTTACATTATGAAATTGACCCTCATTTCACTATTCTTACATTATGAATAGCGACCCTCATTTTTGTATTATGAATAGCGATCCCGATTTCATTCTATGAGTAGCGACCCTTTTCTTAGATTATGAATAGCGGTCTTTATGAATAATGAGCCTCATGGAAATAGCGGTTCTTATCAAAAGTTGAACCTTATGAATAGCGGTCCTTATCAAAAGTTGAACCTTATGAATAGCGTGGTCCTTATGTATAGCGAGCAGACCCCGCCAATCTCTGCCCCTATCGGGTGGACGTTCACCCCAACTACACTACTATTTAGAAGCAGGCAGGATGGAGGTGATGAGAGGCAGGAACTTATAGCAGAGCACTGTGAAAACAAACACACGTCCCCTCACTGTCCGCTCCACGTATAAATACTTTACAAACAAACGAACCAAAACACACACAATTAATTTTCATATACTGTATAGATACAAGTTAAAGAGACACAAAGAGTATAGTTCCACAATGTAGGTAGGGCATTGTAGAAATTGTACAAAAATACACGTCCACTCACTGTCATTCCGAGAACAAACATAACACCTAAAGGAACGTTAAACGTACAATAATGATTTTAAAAATATATAATATATGCTTTGCTTTCCCTTGATAAACTTTACCGAGACGAATTAAACACTAACAAACAGAAGAAAATAACAAACTTAAAAACGATCTTTACAAAATTGATGTTATATATTCTGCTTTGATCAATCTTTAAAAGACACAAATTCTTAACAAATTAAACAAACCAAAAATAAGTAAAAAATACATCTTGTGCACCCTACTTTCATAAAAGTAAAAAAGACATGCATAATATACATACACATTATATGCAATTATAGCAGATATCTCAACGAACCAAAATACAAAACATCAATCTTCCATAATGATCTTCTTTGTTTGAAAGTTTGAGACACGAATTACAGATCGTCGGAAATTAGAGTGTGAAAACAAACTGACCTCCTGTCCTCCAACGTAGAAACATGTCATTAACGAACCAAGCCATTCATTGTGTCCGTTCCGCTTTAATGATGGTAGTATATAGCTACAATTCATGATTAAAATAGAATGAAATCGCGGCACTTTTGTTTTTGCATTCAATACAAGTTAGATATAGGAAAAATATCGCATCCTTACACAAACATAAGACGATTTATTATTTTAATTAATAATTGTCTTAATTTTCGCATCATTCAACGGAAGTAATCAAATGGGTAAAGATTATGCGTGTGGTCATAGTGACCAACTTGATATCCATGAGCATATATAGCCCGGGGTGGGGAGGGGGGGGGGGGGGGGGGGGGTCACTCTCATACAAAAGTGCTACCCACCCGTGTCCATCAACCTCTGAAATGGACCCTAACGTCGAAAACTTGTGCACCTGAAAAAGTACCCTTTTTGTGGGTTTTTTTTTTCTAATGAATGCTGAAAACCAACCTTTTTTTTAAGGAAAACGTCGACGACGCCGTATTGCTGAAAAATTGTGCACCTGAAAGGGTACCCTTTTTGTGGGTTTTTTCTAATGAGTGCTTGAAAACCAACCCCTTTATAAGGAAAACGTCGACGACGCCGAATAGCTGAAAAAATGATACCCTTTTGACGCTTTTTCGGACGTGGGGTGCGTAGCCAGTCAAGTTGCGAGTGACCCCCATAATCTTATAGTCCACCCTTCATCGGTACACCACTGGAAACGTTTATTGATAAAAGGGGAGGCTCTTTGACCACGATGACAGAATTGTCCTCTCTTTGCTAGCCAATCGAACGAATCAACAACCTAAAAAGGCCACTATAATACACACATCATGCATGGAGTAGCCAATGCGGTACCAAGAAGTGGGGAATCACCCCCATGAAGTAACATTGTAACAATTCGCAAAATCTACTTCGAAGTCTAGCGGTTCTCAAGTATCTCAAGTTTATATTCGTATAACCAATAATAGGATCAGGTTTCGTTTTTTCTTTTTCGTTATAAAGATAGGGACTATGGTTTAAAGTGTTCAGAAACTGTGTACAGACATGACAAAGACAAAATTGCAAATCATTCAGTGCAAGTAGTTATTACAACAGTCGATTGAGTAAAGTATTTATATCAGAGCAAATTAATGTGAAATATATTCAATCTTTAATTTTGAGTAAATTTACCCTAAAATTCTCTCAAATGTGAATTGCATGTGAGTGTTACAACTAAATGTCGTGACAGTCATTACCTACGACCTATTCAAGGCCCACATCAATATTGTCGAGAAATTGCACATGGGAGGAGGAGAGGGCGACAGGAATATGTGAAAAGTTCAGCGTTGCTTTTCTTTTTTCACGCCACTAGCGACGCTACATCATTCAGGAAAATATTAGTCTTACCAAGAAATTGTTATCGATGATTGACACACGGAGAAGATCAGTCTGAAAATAGAGTGTGAGTAATGGAAAACACTTAAGACTGCAATCACCCAATTCGTTGTCCCAGCTCAAATTCCCAACACAAATCGTGCACCTTTCGCTACGTGATTTTAAAGGGATCTAGTAACTTTGTTGACATGTGCAAAGACTGATGAAGGGTTGATAAAATGAGCATTTTGTGAGTTACTAGTTTCGTTGGAAACGGCAGTTGCGTCGCAGAAAGAAAGGATACCCGATAGTCGTCCCCCTCAACTTAAAATTAATGTAAAATAATGAAGCAAACTATTGAATACGTATAAGATAGCAGAGAAGAATAATAGCTGAGTTTAAGAAATGGACATTTTACTATCCATGATTAGACTTTTCAGGGAACTGTTTTATGTTAAGCATATGACATTGTAATTACCTTTTGTTTTCTATAAAGAGACGTATCTGCATTTTGTTGCTTTGTTTGTTAAAAACATTGTGCATTTCTGTTTGAATTTTGAACCAATAAAAACAAAACATTAATAAATGTAAAATATATTTGAATTCTTCAATGAAAATCATGAAATGAAAGACACAATATGTATTTCTACGTCTCTCTTTGCTTTCTCTCACTCCGTCTGAAGACACAATATGTATTTCTACGTCTCTCCTTTGCTTCCTCTCACTCCGTCTGAAAGACACAATATGTATTTCTACGTCTCTCTTTGCTTCCTCTCACTCCGTCTGAAAGACACAGTATGTATTTCTACGTCTTCTCTTTGCTTCTCTCACTCCGTCTGAAAGACACAATATGTATTTCTACGTCCTCTCTTGTCTTCCTCTCACTCCGTCTGAAAGACACAATATGTATTCTTACGTCTCTCTTTGCTTCCTCTCACTCCGTCTGAAAGACACAATATGTATTTCTACGTCTCTCTTTGCTTCCTCTCACTCCGTCTGAAAGACACAATATGTATTTCTACGTCTCTCTTGTCTTCTCTCACTCCGTCCTGAAAGACACAATATGTATTTCTACGTCTCTCTTGTCTTCCTCTCACTCCGTCTGAAAGACACAATATGTATTTCTACGTCTCTCTTGTCTTCCTCTCACTCCGTCTGAAAGACACAATATGTATTTCTACGTCTCTCTTTTCTTCCTCTCACTCCGTCTGAAAGGACACAATATGTATTTCTACGTCTCTCTTTGCTTCCTCTCACTCCGTCTGAAAGACACAATATGTATTTCTACGTCTCTCTTGTCTTCCTCTCACTCCGTCTGAAAGACACAATATGTATTTCTACGTCTCTCTTTTCTTCCTCTCACTCCGTCTGAAAGACACAATATGTATTTCTACGTCTCTCTTGTCTTCCTCTCACTCCGTCTGAAAGACACAATATGTATGTCTACGTCTCTCTTGTCTTCCTCTCACTCCGTCTGAAAGACACAATATGTATTTCTACGTCTCTCTTTGCTTCCTCTCACTCCGTCCTGAAAGACACAATATGTATTTCTACGTCTCTCTTGTCTTCCTCTCACTCCGTCTGAAAGACACAATATGTATTTCTACGTCTCTCTTTGCTTCCTCTCACTCCGTCTGAAAGACACAATATGTATTTCTACGTCTCTCTTTGCTTCCTCTCACTCCGTCTGAAAGACACAATATGATTTCTACGTCTCTCTTGTCTTCCTCTCACTCCGTCTGAAAGACACAATATGTATTTCTACGTCTCTCTTTGCTTCCTCTCACTCCGTCTGAAAGACACAATATGTATTTCTACGTCTCTCTTTGCTTCCTCTCACTCCGTCTGAAAGACACAATATGTATTTCTACGTCTCTCTTTGCTTCCTCTCACTCCGTCTGAAAGACACAATATGTATTTCTACGTCTCTCTTGTCTTCCTCTCACTCCGTCTGAAAGACACAATATGTATTTCTACGTCTCTCTTTGCTTCCTCACTCCCGTCTGAAAGACACAATATGTATTTCTACGTCTCTCTTTGCTTCTCTCACTCCGTCTGAAAGACACAATATGTATTTCTACGTCTCTCTTGTCTTCCTCTCACTCCGTCTGAAAGACACAATATGTATTTCTACGTCTCTCTTTGCTTCCTCTCACTCCGTCTGAAAGACACAATATGTATTTCTACGTCTCTCTTTGCTTCCTCTCACTCCGTCTGAAAGACACAATATGTATTTCTACGTCTCTCTTTTGCTTCCTCTCACTCCGTCTGAAAGACACAATATGTATTTTCTACGTCTCTCTTGTCTTCCTCTCACTCCGTCTGAAAGACACAATATGTATTTCTACGTCTCTCTTTGCTTCCTCTCACTCCGTCTGAAAGACACAATATGTATTTCTACGTCTCTCTTTGCTTCCTCTCACTCCGTCTGAAAGACACAATATGTATTTCTACGTCTCTCTTTGCTTCCCTCTCACTCCGTCTGAAAGACACAATATGTATTTCTACGTCTCTCTTTGCTTCCTCTCACTCCGTCTGAAAGACACAATATGTATTTCTACGTCTCTCTTGTCTCCTCTCACTCCGTCTGAAAGACACAATATGTATTTCTACGTCTCTCTTTTATTCCTCTCACTCCGTCTGAAAGACACAATATGTATTTCTACGTCTCTCTTTTATTCCTCACTCGTCGTGAATTACAGTTGCAGTTATAAAGGGGTATTCGGGCCTGGAAAAAACCCGTCGTTATTTGAATAAGGAGAATAAGAGGCATAATTGGTGAAAATTTGATCAAAATCAGACAAGAAACACGGGAGTTATACCTATTTGAACATCTATGTAGTAATGAGCGATCGTTTCAAAATTGCCGCCATATGCAACATCATTGACGAGCAACTCGCCATGGCTTTAGTACATGAAATACAGTATTTCTCATTTCGTTGCTAAAAATTAATTTTTCTCTGCTTGTTTTTCACGAATTCATATAGAATATCGATGGGCCAACCTCTTTGGAATTTGTAAGCTCATAAATTTGCTTTGTTATGAAGAAAATTTAAATTTTGTAAAATGTCCATGTAGAAGTCAAAATGGCTGCAGCTCGCAAGTGACGTCACGATCGATAGCAATTGCGAACGATACTAAAAATCGGAGCAAAGTTAATCCTGTCATAACTTTTGTATTGCTCTACCGTTTTGGCTCAGATTTTCGATCAAGATTCTTCATATTCACTTCATTTTATAGCAACATCACATTTCTGGGGTGGAATTCCCCTTTAAGACACACATGAAATGTTACCCTTATCATAAAACTAAGATCCTTATCCGGCGTCTTTGAACTGCGAAACTGAATGTGCGCTTGTGCAGATATTTTCATTTGTGTTGATAATGGTCATATTCACGTTAAATAAAAGATGGTCAAGAAATGTACCCTTATAAGAAACAAGGATCCTTATCCCCGTATCAAGCCTGTTCAAAATGCGTATAAATACAACTCACTTTATACGGGTCTGTTTACATGGCTGACTGTGCACACTTCGAGGCAATACCAGCCAACGCCAACAAATTATCTGATTGCGAATCAGATGAAATATGTGTATGTTCAAGCCTGACTTGCTACCATGGGCGTAAGCTTCGAGGGGGATCCATCTCCCCCTTTTAAAGGGACTTCTCAAAATCCAATTGGAATTCTAGCGGTTCCCTCATACCTTGGTGTATTGTATTAACAATAAAAGCATGAGACAGGTTTCGGTTTTTCAAATTTCCTTTCGTTAAAAAGATATTACGATTGAAGTGTTCAGAGGTTAAATTGTCCACTGGACCGCGAAAACCGTGTACAAAGTGAGTGCAATGAGTTAGTGAATATCACTTTGGCATGTTTGCTCATTACTCGGCCACATAACGTCCATTTAACTTTAAATTTTAACACAACACACCAGTGGACATATCATGTATCAACCACTCATCACTTTTTGCACATGTCAACAAAGTTACTAGATCCCTTTAAAAAGACATACAATGAGACGTTATCAGGTATAATGCCTCTATTATTTGTTTTGGGGGAAACGCTGCATGCCCCTAACAATTTTGTCATGTTTGTTAGAAGGCCATTCCAACTTATTTTCACATTTTCTAATTTCCCTGAAAATCATATCTAAGTGTACACCACGGATAATTAACTAAAATGAACACTGATGCTTTCAATACCTAAATTAACAAACAGCAAATTATATTCAAACAAATACTGTTTTAGCCGTTAGAAATATTTAGATAATTAATGATGTCCGTAATGAGCGAGACGCGGGGGACAAATATATTGGACCTACCAGATAAATCTCGTTCCACTTCTTTAAACCACCCCTCCCAATTGTAGTTTCACCAGCATGCATATATGCTACAATCTCAAATCAGAAAAGTAGACTATTTGTATATTGCTGCAAGCATGACCTTGGCTAGCCGTATCCAATCCCCTAAACGCTATCCGGTAGGCGTAGCTAGGAGGGACAATGGTTGGGGGTGGGGTGGGGGGGGGGGGGGGTTTGGAGGAGACCACTGAATGTGAAATTCCCCGAATAAAATCTACTGATGCTAGATAATTTGGATGATGATTGAGATGATGACGATGATGATGATGATGCCCCCGTTTGAGTTTGCCCCGTCCACACCCCCAATATTCTGGCGGTAAAAATAGGAACACGACACTGCTCAAATATGGCCAGAGGCTACTCCCTGCGATGCTGGGCGAGGCAGCCAGATTAACTTACGTAATACATTGTGCTCGCATCGCATCGAGGGCGACGCACTTTTCATATCATAATATCTGCATGATGCGCAATACCTGAGGCTGTAAGTGCAGCGATCCCCCTATTACAAATCGCGAGTGTGGCCAAGCCGATGTAATTAACCCCGTATCATGCCAGTTCTATAGACATCACGTGCACAAGGTGCACCACGGCAGTGTAAGAATTGCTGTTTTCAAGGGGATTTGTCTTTGTATTCATATCTGATTCTGCGTCTTCTCCCTTTGATTGCAGCGAACCGTGTGTAGCCAAGGAGACGAATTAATCTGTTTCTTCCATGATATCTTACAGTGACCCATTAACTTTGTCATTTGCGCTTTGAGCACCTTGTTAGTTGGATATTGTGAAATATATATATATTCAGTGCTATTATTTATTATTATCTTTTGGGTTTCATAAAAAACGTCCCCATTCAAGAGTCTTCGTGGCTCAATGGGAGAACACCGGTCTAGCAATCCGGAGGTCTCGGGTTCGATTCCCGGCGAAGCCTATTTTTCTTTGCTCATTTTCAATCATTTAAAATATTTCTACTCGGTTTCGTTTATATGTTTAATTGAATAGTATTATTTGTCATCACTTTGGATTTGGACAGTGTTACTAGATCCCTTTAAATGCATAATGATACAAAAATGGGGGCTAAGTGAGTGGGTCGCGCTCATTGGAAAATCGACATGTAAAAAAAACGTTCACAACGAATTCGAATACACACGAACACGAAGCATTTTCTTTAAACAAGTATAAAGTGCACTAATTAAGTACTCAGGGTCCGTAATAATAACGTATACTGTACTTCTTGGCGCAATGCAGATTTTGCAGCGGTTCCTGTGATCACAGCAGAAGCAGTCAACTCGTGTGTAACCATCGAGTTTAAGTATCCTAATACCATGGCCTTCTTGGGGTGTGTTGTACACCAATTGCCTTTACGTAGGTTCATATCGAGAGGGTTAACAAAGTAATATCCTCTATCTGCCTATGCATCTTTTTATTTATTTAATTGTATCATGTTTATGTGAACAACATTCGTGTATGTAACGTAACCAATGTCAGCTAAATGGTTTCAGTATTACAAGTAGTAAACACTAATGTCGTCTAAGGGCTTCAGTATAATTACGTGTAGTAAAAACCAATGTCCGTTAAAGGGCTTCTGTATAATTACTTGTAGTAAAAAACAATGTAAATTAAAGGGCTTTGGTTTTATCACGTGAGTCAAAAAGGCCATCAAGAATTAATGGCATATTATTGTTGAGGTATAACCTACATAAATCACGCGAGATTTGAATGTTGTTTGTTCGAAACTTTCTTGAGTCTTTCAATAGGGACCGTTTTATATTTTGAACATCAAACAATCTAATGTGTATACTCGTGTATAATACAGGATCTAATGTGTATACTCGTGTAAATACAGGTCAAGTGATAAAATAATTGATCGTGAACTACATGTGTGTGGTGTGTGTGTGTGTGTGGTGTGTTTTCACTTCTATTAAATTGCTATTTTGATGTGATCTGTATAATAAACAAAATAATGCTGAGAAAGTAATTTATACAATATAACACTTCCTCTAACTGTGGGTGCAGTTATACACAAACATTGTATTCCATTATGAAAAAAAAAAACGTTTTAAGGGTATAAAATAAAATGTCATTATGTATTTCTTTCATTATAAATATTACATATTTTTTTCACAAGGGAGGCACGAATTATCGGATGAGTGGGCCATATAGTATATATGGCCCTCTTGTATAACGCCCCTTTGTTGTTCAAATATATCGATGATCAAGATGACACTTTGTTATGAATATCAGCCATTTTCAGGGTATAAAATAAAATGTCATTGTGTATTTCTTTAATTACAGTTTTTTTCACAAGGGAGGTACGAATTCCGGGAACATGGGGAAGAATGGGGCATAAATACTATGTCCCCTTGTATACCGCTCCTATGTTTATTCAAATATATCGATGATCCAGATGACACTTTTAATGAAATATTATGTTAGGAATATTTACGAGATAAATTTTCTTCAAATAAACACTTTCATATATACAGCAGATCAAGTTATTTTAGAAAATAAAATTAAAACAAATTATTTCGATTATGGGTTTGTATTTTGATGTCCCATGCACTTTTTGGCCGTGTAATAGCATCACACCTGATAACAGTGGCTACGTCGTGGTTAGGATATATTGGCGCGGCGGGGGGGGGGGGGGGGGGGGGGGGGGGGGTGGGGTGGGTGGGGGGGATTACGCACAACTAATTGGGGGGCACACTAATGTATTTATTTATGGTTTTAAACATATTTTCCCCTATAAATTGTTTTCTATTGTTTTGGGGCAAATTATTTTGTTGGGGCTTCCCATCATTATTAATAGCTAGATACAAAGCACATGAATAAAAGTAATACTTCAAATAAAACTGATTATAATATGAATGATGCAATTATGAAATAGATGTAATATAATGAACGCATATATATATATATATATTTGTGTAGAGTTTTGTACAAAGTATACACAAGCTTCCGGCCAAGTCCGGGTAGTATCCGGTTTTTACAGAAATTTGATATGAACTCTATTTTTTTACTGGGTCACCGATGCGGTGTAGTTGCGGTGTGGGTGAATTTTAACCTTTCTCAATATACACACGTTTTATTGGACTACTTCAATATCTAAAACAGATTTCGGTAAGTATGGTTAATTATACACACATTGCCTACAATTGCCTCAGATGCAAGCTCGGCGTACACACACATTATATGGTAGCTCGGTGGTGTGTAGGCGTGGTCGAACATATTTTTGTTAGGGGGCGCACGCGAATTAATTGGGGATGGGGGCACACTCGATGTTTTTCTATAATTGGTAAAGGAACTCATGTTGTTTCATTTGTTTGTGCTTGTTGATTGTTTGTTTGTTTGTTTTTTTTTTGTTTGGGGGTATGTACCCCCCCTCCCCCCCCCCCCCCCCCCCCCCCCCCCCCCCCCCCCCCCCCCCCCCCCCCCATCACAGGCGTACGCCTTTTGCAGTAGCTCCTGTGACATTCGGAAGTTGGTATTGCTGTATAGTTTGAATGCACTGCCAGTTTCTACGCACATACCATACTGAGCATTCCTGGCGTGCTTCGCTGGTCAAATACTAGTATAGGGAGAGGGCGACAAGATAGATAGAAATTAACAGGGGAAGAGCGGCGATGGAGAGATGG
>JBAMJV010013439.1:0-40386 GCA_037951105.1 Echinarachnius parma
CCTCACGACGCCAGTGGGGCACTGTTTCAAACGACGGATAATGGCGTCATTAACGGGATTTCAAAAGTAGGGGTGCGGGGGCAAGGCCTTGTGTTTGGGAAAGGTGTAGTGTACATGGCATTAAAGGAAATAATAACAGATTCTTACAAGATGGGGAATTGGTATTGGTTGGTGAAGCCTCCTACAAAAAGGTTAAATCCTAATGACCCCCCCCCCCCCCCCCCCCCCCTCCCCCACCCGACGCCACCATACGATGACGGAGCCATCCATGCAGTGCCAGAATAAATCGATTTTCTGATATTTTGTTATTATATCTCTCTCACAAAAAGGGTTGAGAGCAGCAGAGGCAAAGTCATTTTATTGTCCCAGCCTTTATAGCCTCCATTCTATACTTACGTATGACCTTATCCCGTGTAGTTCATGATTTGTGCAAGTAGGGTAAATAAACAAAACAACAGTAACTGTGCAGTCGACTTTGACATTTTGTAGGGTAGAAATTACACGAATATTGTTTTCAACAAACACGGGTAGAAACGAAACAAAATATTTGTCATAAATGACGATTTCATTTATACCCAGGTCGAAAAAAACAGTTGAAACCAGTTGAAACCAGTTGGAAATTCAACTGGTTTTTACTGGTTTTAACTGGCTTCAAACGGTAGCAGTTAAAATTCCCGGTTCCCAGTAAAGATAAATGGACAGATGCGGAAGACCAGTTAAAACCAATAGAAATACCAGTTGAAACCAACTACTTTAACTGGTCCTCATGTACTGGTTAATCCCACTACTGGTTTGTTAATGGTTTCAACTGGGTTTCTTACTGGTCAGCCTAACTGGGTTCTTACTGGATTCTTACTGGATTCTTACTGGTTGTTCCAGTTGATTCCAGTGTACCAATTTCCATATTGAAACCAGTTGGCCAACAACTGGTATCAACTGGTACCATTTAGTTTAGTTTCAATGTTCTTTTACACGCATGTTGGTCACGTTACATTACATTATTTGATAATACACAGGACAATATCTCGCAGCAGCGCTTTGTAATAACGTGCATTATGTACATGATATACACTGAAAATCAATTCATTTTTCATTTACATGATTAATCATCCCCCATATCATTCATTTACAAACTCGCTTGATATACTCTGAAATTAAATTTGCGGCTGGTACGTCAAGTACACACCATTTAAGAAAACAAATAGATCTACATTATATCCCTTGATATATATATATCCTCTATAATCATAGGATCTGCATGCGAAGTAATCTCGTTAAAAGACGTTAGCAAAATGAATTATCATCGATCATTGTGGTTATCATGGTTGATGCAAGACCAGGCGTACACGGTAAACAAAATAATTAAAGGGAAAACACTTCTACTGTGAAAGTAATATTGAAGAAAAAAGGATGGGTAGCAGTGCCGTAGCGTGGTCGGACTGATTAATGGGAGGGGAGGGGCGGGATAAACTCTATATTCCTTTACTGTTCTCATTATGTTTGTTAATGATGTTTGTCAAATTCGGGGGGGGGGGGGGGGGGGGGGGGCACGTGCCTACATGTCCCCTGTAGCATTATCAGCATACGCCACTGACGAGTATATATTTGAAGAGCACAATTTGTTGTTTTACTCTATATATAGGCGCGCGCTCGATCCCGATTCCATGACATGTTGATGCTAGCTCAGATCGATGCGTTTACTTGGCGATGAAAAGAAGCGAGATTTGTCGACGTCATTACCCTACCAAAAGAAGGTCGAGTGACGGATTTATACAGGGGTGCATCTAGAGCTGGATAAGATGAGAACAAAGGTGACGTAGCTATGGGGGCACATGCCCCCCCCCCCCCACAATAAAATAATCCGTGATAAAACGTGATGAACCCCCCCCCCCCCCCAACAAATTTGTTTTTTAAACCCCGCTATGCCACTATGGGATAAGATAGGAGGAAGAGCTCGAGATTCCCCCGACGTCGCCGCTCCCGCCAAAGGGATCGAGATCGAGATCGAGCGACGGATCCCATGTGTAAACTCTTTCTGTGTTATTCTGCTCCTGTCTGTCCATTTTATCTTCAGTACGCGCGTCTGCCATCAAGCACCACATCTCAAAATCTCTCATTCGAATAACACTCTCCTATTTAGTGACGTTTTTAGTCGGTATCGTCAGGTAGAACTGTCAACCGTGAAAAAACCCTTCTGTTTTATGCTGGATATTGCTAATAATCCAGAACGTCCGTCATGAAGCACCACATCTCAAATCTCTCAATCAAACATTACCATAAGGCGTAGGAGACGTATGAGGTGGGGGGCTTGGGGGTGCCCCCTGGAATAAAAAAAAAAGCACCTCCAATTCGGGCACTAAAACCATGTCATATTCAGGCAAAACCATGTAACATAAGTTATATTCGGACAAATCCATGTCATATTCAAGCAAAATAATGTCATATTCGGGCAACATAACGTCATTTTCGGATAAAACCGTCTTATTCATGTGAAATCACGTGTGATTTTCTGACTAAACCACCAAAACATAAAAGTTTCGGGCATTAAAGAGGCAAAGGACCTTTTCCCCCCTTTTGTTTTGCCTGCCAGGTCAAAAGGAGGGGAGGATAATTATTCGGGCAAAGGACCTCAGCCCCCCTGAGAAAAATGTTCCCCTACGCCCAACAACACAATGGCCCGTATTCACAAAGGAGGTTTGTAGGAGGTTTGTACAAACCATGGTTTGACCAAGGTTTACATCTATGGAATGCCATTTGTAAACTGATGGAGAAGGAATGTAAACTCCATACTTGTTAACAATGTTGATTTACAATTTACGGTATGCGAGCAGCATTCCATAGATGTAAACCATCGTCAAACCATGGTTTGTACAAACCTCCTTTGTGAATACGGGCCAATAACACTCATGACATAATTTTTTCAGTACTCTTGAATCGTCCCTCGTTACAAGGGATATTCACTTTCTCATTCACCAAGATCAATTAACGATACAAGTAAAAGGCTTCACCAAATTAAGGACAATCATTTACCGTGTTTAGTAATCATTGTTGGTCTCGAAATTTCAATTTTTATTTGAAATGCCCATTATTCTTTAATAATGTATTGCACTACTTGAAAAATAATTACTTTCTCCACTGAACAATCTGTGGGCCTGTTCATTCTTCCATTAATTCAAACTGCAATCTTCTTTAGATGAACATTACAACATTTGCAGACTGTAGTTTAAAAAATGTAAGCATGATGATCAAAATACAATACATATTGTACAAACATAAATTACATAACCCAGATAAATTATGTGCTTTGATTCGTACACATCTCAACTTGATTAGTACAGAGGTTATTTAAAGTTATGCAATTACAAACATTATATGATCTCCATATTTGTGTGAGCATTGAAAACTTGTTGGGTAACAACACTAATTGATTTTCTAAGAATGATCAGCTGTATGCAAAATCATTGCTATGTGATAACATTTGTTAAATGGATCCAACACCCCAAAATAATTTTTTAATAAATGAAAGATAATAGTTTTAGTAGCCCATACCACAATCAAAAACGTTACGAAAAATTGGTTTCCAAAAAAATATATAATTTGAAAACTCATCATCATACTAATATAATGTGTTCATGGTCTGCAGAAGAAGACTAGTCAATTGCCTAGGATGTAGATGTGTATAGAATTGAGGCACTCGTAAATGTTTGGCGCTTCCAGAACCCAAGGCCCTGTTAGGTTTGGGTGACTAATTGCATTCTTTATGAATTAAACAACCCTTTTCAAAGTGATGGACATCTATTTAATATCAAGTTATGGTAATAAAACCATATAAGCCAGTGTTGTTCTTTGCGTTGTGGTCCCCTTTTAAGAAGCTTTAAAGTAGCTTTAAAGTGATCCATTAGCTTTACAAGATGTTTCCAAAATTGTTACTGGATACAGTACTTCAATCGTACAATTCTTTTGAATGATGTGTGGAAGTTTGATAGAAAAGGAACACCGTTTACCTAGTTAAAAAAAAAAGAGTGAAAATGTATGACAGATTGTGACAATTTTCCCAACTCCAAACACGATCCCTAACCCAAAACCTAACCCTAACCCTAATCCTAATTCACATCCCTAACCCTAATCATAATCCCTAATTATAATCACAAGCCCCCAAATTTATAATTTTGTAGTAGACCAAATGGGAGTAGACCAAATGGCTGTAGACAAATCGGCAAGTTACCCACGTACCACCAACTGCCCATTGAATTTTACTACAATCGAAAAGGATTCCAAAACACAAATATCTCCATATTTAGGGAGACACTTGAAAAATCTAAAATCATTTCATTGTTATTTTACCATAAGCCCAAAACAAGGTACTGTTCAATGCGAAATATCCAGATGATTTTGCTGAATTTGACAAAGCTAATGGATCACTTTTAACCCATTCCCTTCGAGATTCTCAAATCCCCATAGACTTTGTACATAGCCCACCCGGTTCCCGTAAGTAACGGGTTAAGAGGCCAATTCTGATGGAATAAAATTCTTCTTCACAAGAAGTGGTACTCCACGTGAACAGCTTTAAGCAATAGGCAGTGAAATTAACAAACTCAAAGAGTGGCAAAAATGTTGGGTTAAATTGAAAGCACTAACAGATTTGTAGTATCACAATGCTCAATTAACTTGATCGAAAAGTGTCACGTAACAACAATTTTCCTTCATGCTCAAAATCTTGATTGAAAATGTCAATAATTTACATGATCACTACATAATACTGATTAACAAAATTGTATTATCTTATCCACAGAATGAATTACAATTCTAAATTCAATTGATCGAAAAGTGACACATATCTACAATTTTCCTTCATTCTCAAAATCTTGATTTAAAAATAATGTCAATATTTGTCATGGTCACTATAATAATGATTATACAAAATTGTAGTTGTCCACAGAATGAATTTACATTCTCAAAATCTTGATTGAAGAATGGTAATAATTCACATGGAAATTACATAATACTGATTCAGAAGTATGCTAATTATACATATGTGTGACCTCGTCCCATAAAGAGCCACTCCTCTCCAAAGAGAGAGCTGAGAAATTAAGTAAAGATTGAAGTAAAAATTCTTCAAAAATTATAAAATTTCATTATGTAACTTCTTTTACATATTCACATTTCAATGCAAATGTTGCTAACATAACAAATAAATAACGAAATAAAAGAAAGAAAGATACATGTTTGTTACACAAACAATAATTATAATCAACACCTAGAAAAAGTATTTATCAGTAAATGAAGTTATGTATGCAAGACTTTGTCAATAATCAGTTCAGTCAGTTAAAGCAGTTCATAAATAAGAATGTTACAACGTCAACGTCGTGATCTTTTAGATTCCTTGTTGACCATACATTGCGAGACAACGAATATCACTAGCGATATTATTTCCGATAAGAATGTTACAGTTAGTAAAAATTTAAACTTTAAAAAAAATAATTATCATTTGTAGCTGATGACTCCTCTTATTTATCTATTTTGATTTCGATTTTTTCCGTTCGACCCTTTAGGTGCTTCTTTCCTGGCTGGTACCATCAAGGGTCAATTTAATTGGGTGATCGGCACAGTAGAACCCATACCGTTGCAATAAATATTAAAGGGGTAGTTTAGTTTTGGTAGAGAGGGCGCTGCACATCACAATTTTTTTGTGAGGTAATGAAAGACCGAGTGTCAAATTTGAGAGAACATGCAATTTTAATGGCAGAATAAACTTTATTTGGTCAAAATCGACCCAGAAACGGCTGAAATATCAATAAATATATCTGATCTTATAATTATTTGGGGCCCAAATAATTAGACGATTTTTCAAAAAAGAAAAAAAATGCTTGCACTTTTTCAAAAATTTAAAAAAGTGTTTTTTAAATAGTTGTTGATGATCTCTCTATTTAATCATTATTTCAATAAAACATCACATGCATAATTTTGTATGAAAAATGGTTGAAACCACTGCCTTTTTAGAAAGCGCCCTCTTGTGTTTTAATGGCTCTTTTTGAATGATAACGGGCTTTTTACTTAGTCGTTTGTAATTTTGTATACCTTTCGAGCATGGTGGAGTTTTAACTATTAGTTTATAATGTTACTGTCCAGGTTTGGTTACTAAAGTTCAGCCTTACCAAAACTATACTACCCCTTTAACCCCTTGCCTACAGGAACCTAGTTGGCAATGTACAAAGTCTAGATAGAGATTTCAGAATCTCAAAGGGAACGGGCTTATGACCCAGATGATTGACTATAGTATATAAGTTCAAATACATAAAGGATTAAGTTGTTATAAGGCACTTGTTTTAATGCAAACACACCAATCCATTTAATGTTTATATAAAAAACACAAAATAATACAACTGCCATCTTGCTTTGAAAGCTGACAAGCTGACAAGTTTGCTTGCAGTGTTGAACTAATAAAGAGTTGAATAAATAAATGTATAATATTTTCTAAGCTAAGTACTTCAACATCAGATGTTTAACATAAGACTAAGAATTGAGAGATAAATTGTAAACACTATTCTTCAGCCATTTAGCCTCTGAAGAAGATTCTGCAACGATCAAAAGCTTGACCCCCTATTGACTCTCATCCTATTCTATCAAAATACAAACAATAAAATGAATTTGTTTTCTAGTTTCCACACAAAAATTAGGAAGAGGTAACTTTAAGTAACCAAAGACATCAAAGGTGAAGATAAATAAATACATCTAAATCAAATCTACATCTAAAGCCCACCACACACAATCGATAATGTAACGGTCCGATCAATTAAGAATCTGAACTATACTACATGCTGTAAATTAGCACGCGTCTTTATTTAGCTCAGATACTTTGCAGTATCCTAGAAAGTGTATGCCCAAGAGAGGGCGCTTATCAGAAAATGAAGAGGTACAGGCCAAGTCGTCCACGAAGTGATACTGTGGATCATGTTTTCACTCATTAAGTTCTTGTCCTGAGTATTCACATAGGCTGTGGAATGCTGAGAAGGTGAAATATTAGATACGTAGTTGTTTGTCAGATCAGGAGGGTGTTGCATAAAGAGTTGCGATAAATTGCAAAGTTGCGTTTAATCCCAAGTCAGAAAATGGGCCTAAATGCGCAATTCTGATTGGCTCAAGTGCGTGTGTTTTCTGACTTGCGATCAATCACAACTTTGCAATTAATCGCAACTATGAAACACCCCCAGGGCACAATTGCAAAAAGAATTGCAATTGATTGTAAATCTTCAATTAATTGCAACTCAGAAAATGTGCCCGTTGTTTGAACCAATCAGATTTGCTCATTCGGTCACATGATCTGATTTGCAATTAACTGCAACTTTACAATCGATCGTACAAGTCTTTCTGCCAAGGGGACCAGAATTGGATCATGTAGTGTGTGGCAGGCAAAAGAAAATAAATTATACAACGCCAAAAATCCTACGAGGGTACGATGCGCTGGAATGATCATACGCCCTTCTTTGTTCTTCCCAGTGGCTCTTCTTCTTTTGAGCGAGATCGTAAGCAGCAGCAGCAGAGGAGGAGAAGGACAACGACCACACTGCCGAGGAGGAGTAGAACCTTAGACGCATGCTCCGGGGGTACAACAGTCTGGAAGAAATACAAACAACAAATTCACTTATTTTAAATAGTTTCTTTGAAAATATACAGATGCACAATTACAGGCCCATATTCATGAAAAAGTTATAAGCTTAGTTTAAATCTACGTATACAGTCAAAACTGTCTTAGCAGCCACGGGAAGGGTGTTTCACTAAACACTAAAATCGATTTTAGCATCAATTCTGTGGGATGATTATCAATAAAAATCTATACAAAAATCCATTTTTAGTTTTTAGTGAAACGCCCTACTGTATATAGCGGCCAACTTGCCTCTACTGGCCACCAGAGAAATAATGTTATGGAACCTGTTTATTGCACCTAGCCTGCCTCGGGTGACAACCTAAAATGATTCCCTACAGTGAAAAACAATGTCATGGAACCTGTCTATAGAAATCATCTGTCGTAAGCAGTCACTTTTCTTGTTTCCCCTTTGGTGGTCAATAAAAACAGGTTTGACTGTATTAAATTAGTTTCTTTGAAAAATGCAGATGTAAAATCCTGGGCACATATACAACCACACAAGCTTAGTTTCAATCCAGGTTCATATATATTACCAATGATAGCCTGGTAGAGCAATGTTTTCTGAGTCACTAACTATGGTTGTCTGGTTAAATGGATCTAGTAACTTTGTTGACATGTGCAAAAAGTGATGAATGGTTGATACAATGTATATTGTTGTTATCTGATATATATGTCCACTAGGTGTTGTGTGAAAATGTCAAGTTAAATGGACATTATATGGCTGAGTAATGAGCAAAAATGCAAAGTGATATTCACTTACTCATTGCACTCACTTTGTACACGGTTTCGACGATCCAGTGGATTATTTAACATCTGAACACTTAATCGTAAATAACTTTTGAACGAAATGGAAATTTGAAAAACCGAAACCTGTCCCATGCTTTTATTGTTAATACGAATACAACAAGGTATGAGGGAACCGCTAGAATTCCAATTGGATTTTGAGGATTGGGACAATGTTACTAAGTCCCTTTAAGAATTTATTACATACTTATCTAACACTAGCTACCAACTAAAAGGATATCTGGTTGCATACATAGTAGCCCTATCATTAAAATAAGAATGGAAATAAGCTATTAAGGTTTTATGAATATGGGCCCTAGAAAATACCCTTACAAAATACAAATACATTAAGATTTTTGTTTGTTTGTGTGATGTGTACATATTAATAATTTTAATTCCTCCTTTGGATATTGAAGTAAAGAAAAGCAAATTGATATGTCAAGAAATTCATTGAGTTCATTAAGTACTATCCAAGCCAAAACTAAGCAGTTTGCTACAACATTTCAGACTAACGTGCAAGCACGGACAATTTAAAGGATATATAATTGGAAATATAACATATGACACCAAAGTCAGCAATACCCAAAATAGTATGTTACTGAAAATGAAACTGATGACTTACTTTTAGTTGGTCTGCTATATTCTCAATCATGTCGTCACTGAAATGAAAAGAAAATTGGACAGGATTATTATTTTTCTAGTAAATTATAGTACATAAAAGAACCTATATGTGACCGGCTATAGCTAAACCCTGCACTTGTCGGTAATTCATGTTTTGAATAAATGGGCATTTTAAGTTTGCATAATGTGTGTAAAAGATTTATGATTGTAAAATTGAAACAATCATACCTTCGCCAATTATTAACCAATTTTTCAGAACAAAGCATCAAATGAAAGCTTGTGATGAGGCTTTTCCAATGGTATGAAAATCTACATTTTGATTTTTTACCGACAAGTGCAGGGTTTTGCTATAGTTGGTCACATATACTACGTACATGTATGCAAATATAAGGGACAAGGAGATCCCCATTCATGGTTATTGTATATTGGCATCTGTGCCAAGCAACACTCATAGCAAGGAAGGAGGTCATTCACCAATTCAATGCTATTTGATTTTGGTATAGCATGCATTCTCCTAAGGGCCCAAGCATGTGTATTTTGGGGACCTGGGGCCTGTTTCATGAAAGGGTCTTAAGCTAAGACCGTCTTAACTGTCACGTGACTGTGACTGATCTACGGACATAGGGATGACGTTTCTTCCGATCACAAAGGATAAGGTTGAAGGTACAATAGCAAAGACGCTTTCATACAACACGCCTTGCCGTAAATGTCAAAGTTATACCAAGGCTGTGTACGTACGGAGATAAGACCCTTTCATTAAACGGGGCCCTGTCCTAAATGGGTTAACACTTAAAAGGACTCCTCTAATCTGCTTTAACCCGTTGGTTGCAAAGCTAATGATGGCGTTGTCATCCCTCTGCTGTAGGTTATACATGTAGCATAACACTTGAGCATTTTACTTGCACAAATGGGGAAGTAGAAATAAAAGTTAGTGTGTGGTGGCTTGATGTATCCCTTTAATACTTACAAAGGGGACGGTCCAACTTCTACATCCACCCCACTCATCTGCTTGTACCCGTTGGTTGCAAAGCTCATGATGGCATTGTCATCCCTCTGCTGTAGGTTATACATGTAGCATAACACTTGAGCATGTATTATTTTACTTGCCCAAATGGGGAAGTAGAAATAAAAGTTAGTGTGTGGTGGCTTGATGTATGCCTTTAATACTTACAAAGGAGATGGTCCAACTTCTACATCCACCCCATTCATCTGCTTGTACCCGTTGGTTGAAAAGCTCATGACGGCATTGTCATCTATCTGTTGCAAGTTGTAATGGTAACGTCAAATAAGAAATTTCGTGATTTTACTTGCCCAAATGGGCAAGTATAAAAAAACAAGTTAGTATGGATGCTTGATGTATCCCTTTAATACTTACAAAGGGGATGGTCCAACTTCTACATCCACCCCGCTCATCTGCTTGTACCCGTTGGTTGCAAAGCTCATGATGGCATTGTCATCCCTCTGCTGGAGGTTATACAGGTAGCGCTTGCCACGTCTAAACCTGGGGAGAGGGAATATCACAAGTTTCTTAAAGTTCAAGTTGTTCCCGTGCCAATTTTGGCACATAAGGTGGCGCCTATCTCTGATTCATTACCTCTAGGTAACACGTCTACTAAATGAAGCGAAAGCTACAGAAGGGGGCCAGTCCTCTGGTAACTCGTGTGATTAACTTTCCCTTCTCCATTCTATAAATGTTGAGCGCCTGGCTAGAAGGCAGAAGGTACCATTTTTAAAGTCTTTGGTATGACCCGGTCTAGGTTCGAACCCGGGACCTCCCGTGCATGAGGCGGACACTCTAACTGCTAAGTCACCATGCTCGGTTCAATATCACAAAATGAGCTAGTTAAATGAAATTATCTTTCTGACTGATTAACAAGGAGATTCACAGAAATAAGTTTCAAACAAATAAACATTAACCAATGTTAGGAATCTACAAAGCAAAGAGGCCCATGTAAATGTACTTAATTCTGGACTTTTTTTTAACCACCATGCACTCTCCTGGGACAGTTTACAACACAATAATTGATCTCTATGTCAGAAAGGTTAATGCATTTACTGTGGAACACTAGTGAGTGAACTGACAATTTTGCAGCCAAGGATGATGATTAGTTGTTTTACTATAATAAAACTAGAAAACAGCTGTTTTACTGTGAAACTACAAAAATCTGTCGAAATGGTAATAAAAAATGACAACAATGTTAGACAATCAGACTATCAAGCTGCATTTTATTTCTATTCATTATAAGATTTTCATGTTAAAGGGATAGTTGAGTTTTGGTCAAACTTAATTTTAGTAACCAAAACCTGCACCATTACGGTACAATTAGTTATAACTCCACCATGCTTGAAAGGTATACACAATTACAAACGACCAAGTAAAAACCCTGTTATCATTCAAAAAGAGCCGTTACAGTGGACTAAGAGAGTTAATCACCAGGGAATTGAACTTACAGATGCATTGTGGGTTGTTCTGGTAGGTTAAACCTCTTGACCAGTCCAGGGTTATGTGGTATGTCCACAACGGCAACATTCATAATGGAATGTAATCTGAGAAGCAAAAGAAAATAAGAGTTACTATTAGACATACATAATGCATACATACCTTTGATTTTCTTTATCAAATATCCACAGTCTTATGTAATAAATATATATACACCAACATCATTTTGAGATTTGAATATTAATACATGAAGATAACATGGGATTTGCCCCCTTTGGTAGTCTTGTGAGCACTACCTTATTAGAGACATGCATGCCTAGGGCTATAGAATGGAAACAAATTGTAGGTGCCCATCTACATGTATGTGGCTGAAGGTACAAGGACTTGCAAACTCATTGCTTGTATGTCATCTGCTGACTCTTTGGTAATTACACTATCTAGATGGGTTTACTTACCTGTATGCAATACTTTCCCACATCGGTAGAAGAACGGAACCATCTGAGTGGGTTACATCACAACTACATGTAGACCACAACAAGAAGATGAGAAACAAACAATTAATATACATTAAAAAACTCACAGAAAGTTCATTACAAACTCATAATTCTAAAGTAGTGCTCTTCAAGTTCAGTAAAACATTCCATCACCACATAACAAGGATACTATGTACAGCAAGTTTGGAAAATTATAAAGTTCATAGAGATAAAGAATTCCAAATTTGAATGATGCAATAAATAATAGCATTGTACTCTCTCTCAGGCTTATTTCATTTCTTATCTGAATCTTTGTATCATGGATTATTTATAATCCTTTTACTAAGTTACAAAAAAAGGTGAACTGTTACATCACAAAGTTGATTATATCATTATAATAATGCCTAATAGAAATAAATGTAATAATTGGTTTGCGAACATCATGCAAGTACAAACACAAAATACAATAAATGGTCTGCAGATGATATGTTAATTTTATTACTTCTAGTAAACCATTCCACCAACAACCAGAAAAATATTCATCCAATCTTAACAAGAACTTTACAATTACTGTTCCAGGGCTTTCTACCTCATGTGCTAAATTCTACAAAATATAACTGAATTTGTAATGTATTTCTTTGCTTGGGGCCACCAGATTTAGGCTTTAGGTCACTAAAATTTGATGATGAAAAATACTGCTGAAAACTCTAAAAAATATACTATACTAACGCCTGTGTAATAAAATGAGTCAATATAGGGCCTAAATTTTCGACCCTAGCAGAATCTTCTTCAGAGGCTACAATTTTAGCCTCTGAAGAAGATTCTGCTGGGATAACAAATTTAGTCACTAAAATTTGATAAATTTTGATTTGACTTGCTCGACTGGGCCACAATTTGGAGCATTGTAGTTAATTAATGCATCATCTAATACTCACAAGAGTACAATCCAATCCCCTGTAGTGGCTCCCGTTGAAGCCTGGGTGAGATGCTCAAAGTCTTCATCGGTCAGTGTCACATGGATCTTCCTCCCTGTCAACTCCACCCACTGGATCACAGAGTCTGCCTTCAGATGACCTTGGGAACCAAAGAAAAGAATAATAAATTACTGTAATCTTCATCTCAAAAGTGACCCTTGATGGTGGCGCCAATGGCAGCCTGCATAAGATGCTCAACATCCTCACCAGTACATATCACATGGATCTTTCTCCTGTTACCTTGATTTACTGAATGACAGAGTCTGCTTTTATTTGACCTGGCAACCAAACAATAGACAATGAAAGAAATATTAGTTATTCTGAGATCTATGATTTTATTGTAGTATGAGCCACAGAGCCAGTGTACAGTACTGGCGCCATGCCAACCTGGGTTAGATGCTCAAAGTCTTCATCGGCCAGCGTGACATGTATCTTTCTTCCCTGTCAACTCCACCCACTGGATCACAGAGTCTGCCTTCAACTGACCTGGCAACCGAACAATAGACGATGAAATATATAATAGTTATTCTGAGATCTAGGATTTATTATAGTATGAGCTGCAGAGCCAGTGTACAGTGCTGGCGCCCATGGCAGCCTGGGTTAGATGCTCAAAGTCTTCATCGGTCAGCGTGACATGGATCTTCATCCCTGTCAACTCGACCCACTGGATCACAGAGTCTGCCTTCAACTGGCCTTGGTAACCAAACAACAGACAATGAAAGAAATAATAGTTATTTTGAGATTTATGATTTATTATAGTATGAGCCACAGAGCCAGTGTACAGTGCTGGCGCCCATAGCAGCCTGGGTTAGATGCTCAAAGTCTTCATTGGTCAGCGTGACATGGATCTTCCTCCCTGTCACATCAACCAACTGGATCACAGAGTCTGCCTTGAACTGACCTGTAACCAAACAATAGACAATGAAAGAAATAATAGTTATTCTGAGATCTAGGATTTATTATAGTATGAGCCACAGAGCCAGTGTACAGTGCTGGCGCCCATGGCAGTCTGGGTTAGATGCTCAAAGTCTTCATTAGTAAACGCACGGATCTTTCTTCCTGTTACCTCGACCCACTGAATCACAGAGTCTGCTTTCATCTGACCTGGCAACCAAACACAAAACAATGAACAAATAATATTTATTTAAAGGTCTATATGATTAATTAGAGTATGAGCCAGTCGCCTGTGGTAGCACTCATTGCAACCTGGGTTAGATGCTCAAAGTCTTCTTCTGTCATGTATGGTGGACCTTCCTCCCTGCAAACCTCCAGCCACTGTATCACATATTTGTAGTTTGTTTGGTACCCAACTGGGACCATTCACCAAACAAGCAAACAAGCAAATTAATGCAACAAATTGAAGTACATAGTTTTATAGAAACTGTATTTGCCAGTGTGTTTAAACTTAGGGTTGTCATTTCAAGGGGAAAATATCAGATCAAACATGCTTGGGAAGTTGGGATCAGTGTAACATTAAATATTCCTGGGGGGTGTTTCACAAAGATCCTAAGTTGATCTTAGCACTAAGATGGTCTTAAATATTATGAAAAGCCATTAGTGTGTTGAAATAGTTTTTTAAAAGTTATGTTGAAAAGCATACAATGTTGGTTCAAATCATATATATTTTCTAATTATCAAAGAGATTTCATGAATTTTATGTGAAATCAGGAAATTTATTTGATAATTAGAAAATTTATTATGATTTGAATCAACATCTTATGCATTTCAACATAACTACAAAACTGTTTCAAGACACTAATGGCTTTCCATAATATTTAAGACCATCTTAGTGCTAAGATCAACAAAGGATCTTTGTGAAACACCCCCAGGCCTTTCCCCTTAATTTTTGTAAACCTTTAGTACACAAAGCAACAAAAACTTCATACATGGTGCAACTGCAAGCTGACTGTAATTGTTTTTGATTGGAGAGAAAAATAAAATAAAATCCTATCAAATTTTTCCTGCACATAAATTATCTGTGTATTTACAACACCCCCCCCCCCCCCCCCCCTCTCTTTTAAGGCTCTTCTGTCATGATAAATTTGTGGTTAATTAATACACCAGCAAATACGGTAACTATACTTGCAACAGAATAACACCATGCTAACGATTGTCATGTGTGGGGATGCTACACCACAGGACGCCATTTTGAACTAGGCTAGTTTGTGCACACTGTATAACACTGAGCCAGTGTGCATTACGCGCCGTGCGCAAGGCGTTTGCAAGATGGCACCGCATGTCTGATTTACGAATTTGAGCTACCTTTAAAGGGACAGTTGAGTTTTGGTAAAGAGGGCACTTCACAAAATATTTGTTTGTGAGATAATAAAAAACTGACTGTCAAATTTGAAAGAACATGTTACAATTTTAATGACAGAATAAACTTTATTTTATCAAAATCGGTTCAGAAACGAACGGCTGAAATATCCATTTACGTATTTTTATTCAAAAGTTCTCCGCCAGGGGACATTTTGACTTTTTAGAAAAAATTGTTAAAATGCTTATAATAGACTACTTTGAAAAAAATCTAAATATGTTTTTTTTAAGTTTTTGATTATCTCTATTTTAATCATTATTTTAACAAAACATCAAATGCACAACTTTGTATGAAAAATGGCTAAAACCAATGAGTTATTTAGAGAGCGCCCTCTTGAGTTGTAACAGCTCTTTTTAAATGATACTTAGTCGTTTGTAATTGTGTATACTTTTCGAGCATGCATGGTGGAGTTATAACTATTAGTTTGTACCGTAATGGTGCAGGTTTTGGTTACTATAAGTTAAGTTTGACCAATACACAACTATCCCTTTAAGTGTATTGCAAACACACCAATTCGGTGCGATTTGTAAAATATTTTAAAAGAAAAGCGTACTGATCATTTTAATTTTGACCTTTTATGAACATATCAATAATATCATAATTATATTATTTTGTCATAAAACAAGTTTCATCAAATATCACAAATAAAACAAACATGTACATGCAATTGCATATGAGGCTTATAGTATTCAAAGGAACACGCAATAAGTAAGCAAATTATGGAAACATTAAAGGGGTAGTTTATAGAGAGGGCACTGCACATCACAATTTTTTTGTGAGATAATGGAAAACTGAGTGTCGAATTTGAGAGAACATGCAATTTTAATGGCAGAATAAACTTTATTTGGTCAAAATCGGTCCAAAACGGCTGAAATATCAATAAATATATTTGATCTTATATGGGGCCCAAATAATTAGATGATTTTTTCAAAAAATTAAAAAAAATGCTTACACTTTTTCAAAAATTGTCAAGTGTTTTTTAAATAGTTGTTGATGATCTATCTACTTAATCATTATTTCAATAGAACATCACATGCATTATTTTGTATGAAAAATGGTTGAAACCAATGCCTTTTTAGAAAGTGCCCTCTTGTGTTTTAATGGCTCTTTTTGAATGATAACAGGCTTTTTATTTAGTCGTTTGTAATTTTGTATACCTTTCGAGCATGGTGGAGTAATAACTATTAGTTTATAATGTTACTGTCCAAGTTTGGTTACTAAAGTTCAGCCTTACCAAAACTGTACTACCCCTTTAACCAAATATTGTGAAGGAAAATTAATATAGATTGAATTAATATAAATCAGTTATGATTTGAATCACAAACATAACATGAACAGAGAGACAAGGGGAAAGAGATTAACCAATCAAACAGTTGCACGTAAACTATCCCCTTTCTTTCTTTGCATGCACTGGCCTTTTCTCCTTTGAGTAAGACATTGTCCTTGAGTTAAATTCAACATGTGCCATCAAACAAAAGCATTTCCTTTTGTGCACACCAACGGCCTACTCTATGGGCCTGAAGAGTGTTCAAAAGAGTAAACAGCAGGTACCATTCCCATTGGCCTCATTCCAGATAAATCAATCAATGCTTTTGTCTAAACTAATGAAAGACAAGCACTAGTGCAACATACAATTGCTCCCTCAATATTGCTATTATAGTGGCAGGCAAAATAACATTATTTGTAGGCAGTGGCGTAGCTACGGGGGGGCACGGGGGGGCACGTGCCCCCCCAATAATTTCGAAAAAACAATAGAAAACATAAGGGGACATTTTTTGAAAAAACAAAGAAATACATAAGGTGTGCCCCCCCAATCAGTCCGACCACGCTACGCCACTGTTTGTAGGGGTATACTGGCGTTCTTTGGAATATTTTGGTGGCTAAATCAGTGGTAATTTTTTTATATGATGGTGGTACCGCAGAAGTACCAGTATTTAGTTGTCTTCAAATACTACAGGAAAGAAATAAAACAAATTAATTTTGGAGCCCTAACAAATAAAATTACATTCACGGTCCATCATATTAAAAAAACTAAGGGGTCAACAACCACTGCAATTAACCCGTTCAGGACTGGTCCCGAAAATACACGGACAGGAGTCTATGGAGAATGCATGTTATACCAAAATCGGCCAGTCCCGAAAGGGTTAAACTTCCACCACTTCTTTGTACAATGTATGCATATATTGGATTTGATGACTAGTATTTGTGCTCGTGTGTGTTGGAACAAACAAATGGTATGGACCTGTTCAGGACTGGTCATGAAATGCTCGAGTTGGGATCTATGGTGAAATCATGATATAAAAATACCAAAATGAAGTAGTCCCGAAGGCTGAATGGGTTAATAATAATAATAATAATAATAGTTGTTTCTTATATAGCGCAATCTTACAATTAAGTCTCAGTGCGCATAAATGAAAGAGAGAGAGAAATAGAAGCGTATTTGAGCAAAGATAAAATAAAAGAAACTTACAATTCATTAACAAACAAAAAAGCCTTTAAATTGGCTCGAAATTGATGCTCTGTATCAGATTGTCTAATATGGTAAGGAAGTTTGTTCCTGAGCATAGGTGCAGCAAACTGGAAAGACCGCTGACCGTATGTCTTAGTTTTAACAGAATACTGAACTAAAAGATTCTTTGAACTTGAACGAAAGACCCTAGATGATTTATACAAACTAATAAGTTCTTGAATATAATCAGGTGAATTTCCATGTATGCATTTGAACGTAATGACTAAAATCTTAAACATAATTTGTTTATTTACAGGTAACCGATGTAAATTATACAAAACTGGACTTATGGATTCACATCTTTTAGTACGTGTTATCAAGCGAGCAGCAGAATTTTTTACGTGTTGTACTTTAATTAATAACACCTCAGGTAGACCAAATAAAATGCTATTACAATTATCAATATGACTTAAAACAAAAGCATGGACAACTCTTTCAGTGGTGCTTTTATCCAAATACTGTCTAATCTTTCCTAGCTTATACAAACCAAATGATGCTTTTTTACAAATATTTTTTACATGGTTAACATTTTCACCCTTTTTTCTCTAGAATTCTTGGATCTGACAAAATGTGACATTACGTTATAAATACAAAATTAAGAATGTTACCTTTAAGTTTTAATATTGCCCGATTTATGTTGTAGATAGTTATTTAGTCTCTTTTACTATACTTGTTGTGTATTCACTTGTCGTTTTCAATGTACTGTTATGATTGTTTGTTTTTATCTTGGCCTGGACCCCTTTGAAAAACAGCTTGTAGCTGACAAGGGCAATCCATTCCATGAGTGGAGAATAAAAAAACAACAACAACAACATTGTATAAGTTTTAATAGCTCGATCTACAAAATAAACAAGAACGGCTCTTACCATTGTAGAGTATCGGTGTCTTGTCCCGCACGTAGTAGAGCGAGGGCAGTCTTCGCAAACCCTGCCTCCGGATAACGGACAGTTCACCCTCTATGAAGACATTGATGTTCATCTCCTTCTTCTCTGTGGCAAAGTACCTGGCCACTTCATCGTACTCGGGAGCAAACTCACTGCATTTCACACAGCCAGGACTCACTGCACACAAAAAGAAAACAATACTCTTATTTTAATGGCCTGAATTTTCAACAGTATAGATGTGGGTTGAACCTTGTCTTTTATTTATCAATTAATTTATGTATTTTATTTTGATTGACCACAGACCAGCATCATTTGATGACAAATTACAAATCTTATAAAAAAGTGTGAAAATGGAAATTAATGCAGAAATGTTCATATTAATTAAATATGCCATTTATCTTGTGATTAAATATGATTGTGAACAATTTATGTAAATTGTGAAAAAGAACATATTTAAGTAAAACAACACAAAAGGAAGAAAAAAGTAAATATTGATGCATATATACCACTCCCCCCCCCCCCCCCTAACTGTGTTTATAATTTAGCTTGCCCCACCCTGACAATATACAGTAAGCCCCTTGATGACTTGCAGGGGTGGACATTATGTGAGGTACTATTATAAATGTTCACTCCCTATGATTTGGTCACTTGGTAATAGGGCATTAGGGGTGGGTATCAAGCTCTTGTTCAAAGTCTTGTTATAAATTTAACCCTCAGCTCAGGAGACAGGTGACACTTTGAAATTGAACAGAAGTGCAAAATAAAATTTAACAATTTCAAAGACTGAATGAATACAAAGTAGGACTGTTCATGCATGTGTATATAAATTTTCTTCCAAAGAATTTAAACTTTTCAATAGCACCAATTGATTCCAACTGCCTGGCTCCCCCCCCCCTCCCACAGGTATCCCCATTTTCCAGGGGTGCCACCACCCCCCCCCCCCCCCCCCCCACATACAAAACAGCAACAACACAACAACAAACAATCAAACAAACAAACAACAACATTTTGAAAAAAATCAAATAAACAAATAATTTAGAGTCTTTCTACAAAGACATAGATCTGACTTCCTCTTTATATCGAGCTTCATTTATAATGATATCTTTTATTCAATTATGTTTTATCATAATATTAGCATAATCTTATTAAGTTGACGTGGCATAACGAATACGAGTCCCATATATTCAAAATCGTGTGTGTATAATCTGGTAGACTGGTGGAAGTCAATACTTGCCAAAATTCACAAGAAAGCGCTGGCCGGATTCCACCAAAGCTGCATATTCGTCTTTCGCGAGGTAGCGGGGTGCATACTCTTTTTCAGTAGCAACTGTTCGAGCGAAAAGGAACACACTTAGTAGTACCAAGCAGGTGTAAATCTCGAACAATCTGCAGGATGCCATTTTGATCTTGATCTTGATGATGCTGCATGCAATGCAATGCACATGAAAATGCACTGAGCTGAATCTGAAAAAGAGACCGATCCTTTAATCGCAGCTAGCTACGACGCTTGTTCGCCCGTACGCGCGGGGTTGTCGACCGCGGCTGTCGCGTTGGCCGTGCCTGTACCGTACCATGTGGGAAACAAATTAGCAGACGACACTAAAAATCTTTTCACACAAAGCTAAGACGGACATTGTGATGGGGGCGCACATCATATTATCTAGATAGATAGATAGTAGATATAATGATAGATATATTTTATTTGGTCTTCAAACATAAAAATGTTGTAAAGAAATGTGTCATCCATTGGCAAATAGCAAGAGAAGGTAATAATAACAATTATGTACATCTTTACAATAAATTATAACAATTTCCATAAACATTTCAAAACAAAAACATTTTACTTGTAGGCATGATCGTCACTTGCACTGGCTACACAACTAATTTTCATATACCATTATGTTTCATATATGTTTCATATACCATGATGTTTCCATTATTATTCCATACTCCTAAAATGCAGTTGACTAAAACTAATGAACTTCATACATTATGTCATTAAATTCTTACAAACTCCTAAAATGCAGATAGAACATGGTGGCATACACATTTTAAAGTCATACCTGTAAAGTGTCCAAATCCACGAAAATTACTTGGAGCTTCCTCGTTTCTCTTCTACCGTGTTGTTTAGCTTATGGTAAAAGAAGAATAAAATAGGGTTTGATCTTTTCAAATGTCCCTTTAGTATGAAGATAATTATCATTTAAATCTTTTATTTCAATCACGTTGATTAACGCTTTAGATAAAAAGTACAATTGTCCTAGCAGAGAACGTCCGCATGCAGCCTTCGTGAGAACATTCCGGAGATTGAACTTTGAGCCGAGCGAGTGCAAATTCCATGAATTCTGTACTACGTGTGTAAACATGTCCTATAGGGTGCGAATATCTCAAACGGATCATTCATTACTGCGACAAATGTGTGGCAGACCATCAGTATTCGGTGATAAAATATGAACTCAATATTCGTTTTTTTCACTAGGTAAACAGTGTTCGTTTTCTTTCAAACTTTCACAAATCTTTCAATTGTATTTTACAATGATATTGATATAGGATTGAAGTCTCAAATGTCATTTTGTGCAATATCTGACACTTTACAGGTATCACTTTAATTATCATAGTACAGTTTATGAATAGTTACCCCAGTTTTGATTTCACATAGACATAAGTGAAATTTATAGTATTTCAAAAAATACTTGATCTAATATTTACCTGTGGTATTAAAATGTTTAGTTACTACACAAAGTCAGATTTCAACAATTAAAAAACATTTAAAAACATTTACTTGTAGGCATGATCACTTGCATGCCTATACACAACAACAAATCTCAAGGCAGTCTTTGATCTGCAACAATTTTAAAATTGTAGTCTGTTGAACATGACCGTGAATTTGTTTTACCTTTTATATTGACAAGCAAGCACTAATGAGTAAGCCTAGGGGCATCAGTAGACCGATTTAAATCAGTCCGATCTCCTCGTTTGTTGTTTCACTCAAGGGGGGGGGGGGGGGGGGGGGTGGGTAACTCTCCATAGACGTACGTGTTAAAAAAGTGTCAAATTTGAAGCGATTTATCTAGGTCTTGAATATTCATGAGCTGTTCGCTTGCCCTCCCTCATGAATATCTCTTAACTGTTAATCCAACATTATTTATAGGGAAAGCGAAAGTTCATCGCACATGCGCAGAAGAATACATTTTGATGAATATTCATGAAGAATTTCGTCATAACTTTTACCTTATTTAGTAATGAATATGCCTTATTAGTCAAGTTTTCCCATGCATAATGTCTATGAAATTATCAGTAAGGAATAATTAAGTATCGATAATATCGCGAAGTATCGCTAATCAGCTGATTTATTGCGGTCAAATTGTCCACACGTATTTAGTGCGCGCGACAGTACAACTTTCTCAACCCATCATCGGAATTGGAAATCATTTTGTGGCGCAAAGAGGCATTTTGAATGCCTAATTTTATGATCATCGGGTCCAGAATATTGAGTGGAACGGAACGCAGTATTTGAACCATCAAGAGTTTACAGCAATATCGGTAAGTGTGCCTAAAATCCTCATTAGGTTTTACGCTTTAGTCAGTTAACCCTTCCACTGTGCGTAGCTAGGTCGTTATCTACGGTAGATAGCGATATTTAGTGTTTTGCTGGGCCATCAGCCGCGGGGACAAATTGTATGTAGGACCGTACCTAGATTCCTAGTACCGTCTTGCTGCTGCATTCACTATTCAGGCAACTTAATAATAAGCGAAAGTTTGATTTTGTAGACACAAAAACGAATGGTCAGGCCATTAAATGTTGGTTTCGAGAGTCTAAATAAAGATCAGTATCATCATGTCAAGTCTCAATATCAATTTAATTGATTAATTAGTCAGAAATTATTGAAGAAACAAGTTTAAATCCTAGCCTCTAGGTCTACTAGTTTTCAAATCTAACTAAAATTGAATGAAGTTTGATACGAGTCTGTGACTTTCAACTTGTACTGGCGAGCTACCAAAGCCTAAGGCTAAGCCTTGGCTTTTAAAAGGCAAAGATGGTCTAGGAATTAGGGTAGGACTAGGCCGGTCCTCAGTCCTCAGGCTCAGGCTCATGCTCTCATTCTAATATCTGGAAACACTGCCGAACACAGACTGATTTTGGTAACTGAAGTGATTAAAACTTTTAAAAAAGAAATCCAAATCACACTAGATTCTAGACAGTCAGTAGACAATGGGAATCAGTGCCAGCGGTCGTGGCCCAAGAATTAACTTGGTTACTTGGTCTTGGCCTTGCCCTTGGCCTTGGGTGGTTCATTACGGTCATTCATAAACCAATTGTGTACATGTTATGTACGCACTACGTGTACGTACTACGTAAGGCCTAATTAGATTAGGGCCATATTAAGATAGTGGCTGAACCTGGTCTAGTCAGAAATAACCAACTCTTTGTGTGGTTTATTATGTGTTTTTTTTTTTTTTTAATACAAACTTATACTGTACTACCCCTAAATGGAGGGGGCAGTGGAGCAACTGTCGCAATATATATAGTCATAGTCTCATACTTTTAGTCATAGAGACTGTTTTCCAGGTCTAGAATGTGAAGATTTCTCGTAGGAGGCAGGAAGAACCTACAAAGTATACATTGATGGGAGTTGACCTTGAGGAGAAGAAGGAAATCCAGTACCTAGGAGTCCAAATTCAACATGATCTCCGATGGAACAAACAGACCGCACATGCAACCTTCAACTTCAAGGCAACGAGGGTGTTGAACTTCATCACCACTGTACACCGCATGTCAAGGAAAAGCTGTACATGACATTAGTGAGACCTCATCTAGAATATGCTTCTGCTTCATGGGACCCATACACACAGAAGAACATAAATGGCATAGAAAGAGTGCAAAATAGGGCAGCAAGATTTGTGTCCAACACATACGGGGAAAATACAAGCATCACTGCCATTCTTAAAGAGCTTAAGTGGACTGCGCTTCAAGACAGAAGGAAATGTCATCGCCTAACCTGCTTTCAAAAGATGCTGAACGGAAACCTGGACATCAAACATGAGGACTTCATTCAACCCAAAATTGACAGAAACCGAAGGGGCCATTCTCTACAGTATCAACAGCAACACACAAACTCTGAGGCGTTCGCAAATTCATTTTTCGTCCGTACAACCACTGAATGGAATAAGCTACTTCAATCTACAGTAAACCAGCCCTCACTTCATACATTCCAGAATGCGCTTGCTAAGGACCCTTCTGTCCTTAGGGGCTAACCACTCTCTCGGACCCACCTCCAGTTAAAACTCCTATGGAGTGTTTTGGAGGAATAAACTACCAAGTACCAAGTAAAATTTCTGCTTGTGCAGGGTCCAGAAACTGCTGAGCTAGATGATAGTTGATGATAGATGATTTTTAAAATGATTGATAATTTTGCATGAATCTATGTTTATTGTGGTAGTACTACAGTCGGATTATATGTGAAATTATGAATGTAGACTATAGTATTTTAGCATATTACTGATTAATATCTATGTTCCTCTTTTTTATTTGGTGAACTGGCACTGATGGTTCGAAATAGGCCACTAAGAAAATAGGCCACTATAGAGTGTAGACAGGTGATCTCTACATAGGTTCTCTACCTTTTCCTCTGCATTAGATCACTTTTGTGGCCATTGCAGACAGGATATGGTTGCTATTGACAGGTGGTTTCTAAAAGACAGGTTTGACCTCTTTTTGTTTGTAATTACACATGGCAAGACAGCCAACAAAATGTTAAATAAGGCGAGAGGTTTAATTCTGGGACGGTATTTGATTCCATACAAGTAAAAATGTAGATTACTTAGCCAAAACTGAGCTTTGATTATTTCATCAACTGAAAATGTTGCCCAAATTTTGGTGTCATTATGTCTTCAAATATTTAATTTAGACTTAGTGAAGGGCAATTCCACGGTAACGGAAGGACATTCAGACACAATTTTGGAACTTCAATCAAATAATTCCAGGATCCTGCTTTTGATTTTTTATTCTAAATGGCATGTCTTTGATCCTTGTTGGGACACCTTTGATTTCCACTATTTCTAAAATTTTGACCGCATTATGTAAATTAGATATGGACACTAATGAGGCCGGTAACGGAAGGACGTCAAAATGGACATGGATTTTCAAGTTTTTTAGTTATGACCCAATCTCTGTGAAGTTATGAGGTTTATCATGTTAAGTTTGCTACTAGTCAATTTCCTTATGTTCACAGAGTATAACACCACCTTTTAAGAAAAATATCTACATTGGTATATTAATTATGAGAAATTAATTACTCCAGTGTTCGGTAACGGAAGGACGGTAACGGAAGGACCTCTGAAAAGTCTATTAGAATTGTACAATTTTTAATTTTTGAAATTTAAAGACCATTTATGAGAAGGAAACATCTCTTTTGTGGTCTAAAATGAGTTTGTATCATAGATAGCATATGGACATCACAAGCATTTTCATTTCTATTTTTTTCTTACTATATTTCATGCTCCAATGGCTCTTATTCATGGTCAATCCATGGTAACGGAAGGACACTCAGACACAAATTGTCAACTTTAAGAAAGACATTTTAAAATACTTGTGTTGTTAGAACAGTCTTTTTTGATAACAATACTTCCAAAACATACAGTTTTAAGGTCCCATAAATGTTAAATTTTGTATATTTTCCCAATCAGCCTTTACCTGCCAACTCGACGATTAAGCTACTTGCTTCATGCCTCTTTTAGGTGCTAGCCGTTACATTTCATGTGTACATTTTGTGTCTGAATTCTGTTTGAAAAAAAAAACAACAACACTGAATTGAATTTGAGATTTCAAATAGTGAACTGTATAACTTGCATTAAAAGATCATAATTATAAATGTAAATTGAAGAAATATGGGGTCAGTAGCATAGTGTGGTCAAAAAGATTGGGAAGGCACATAGATTGTTGTGGGGGCAGACTTATATGTGTGTCTTATCTTTCTCCTAGTTATTTGTGTCAAATAATTGCATGGGGGCAAGTGGCCCATTTATAATCTTTTTATGGTCTAGATATGACTTTTATTGTTTTTGTAAAATAATAAGAGTATAACACCACCTTTTAAGAAAAATATCTACATTGGTAACTATATTAATTATGAGAAATTAATTACTCCAGTGTTCGGTAACGGAAGGACGGTAACGGAAGGACCTCTGAAAAGTCTATTAGAATTGTACAATAAAATTAATTTTGAAATTTAAAGACCATTTATGAGAAGGAAACATCTCTTTTGTGGTCTAAAATGAGTTTGTATCATAGATAGCATATGGACATCACAAGCATTTTCATTTCTATTTTTTTCTTACTATATTTCATGCTCCAATGGCTCTTATTCATGGTCAATCCATGGTAACGGAAGGACACTCAGACACAAATTGTCAACTTTAAGAAAGACATTTTAAAATACTTGTGTTGTTAGAACAGTCTATTTTGATAACAATACTTCCAAAACATACAGTTTTAAGGTCCCATAATTGTTTAAATTTTTTTATCTCCGCACATTATTGAATATGCATACAAATGAGGTCGGTAACGGAAGGACACCAATATGGACAAGGTTTTGTTATCAAATCAGTTTTAACTAAAAACTATGTGATATTAAATAATACAAAATATTTTAAGGGTACACAATACACATTTCATTCTCTGAAGGGTTAAGAAGAATTTACTTGTTCTTTGATTAAAATTTGTCCGCAGATATTTGAGTTATTTCACACAAAGCGGACCAATGTTCGGTAACGGAAGGACATAATGGACTATAATGTATGATATGACACAGTAGGGTCATTCCATGTCAAATCACCTTTTAAAAAAATAGAAAATTTTCATCGCAGCCCCCTTCAAATTTGCTAATATTTGGTATGTATGCTATTTCAACCTTTAAAAGCGCAAATATTTAAGTTTTAGCCCAATCCGCCCAATGGTTTTGGCGCTATGGTCGATTCTTATGGGGGAGTTTTGTAAGAAATGGGCGTGGGCACCATTTTCAAATGGCCATTGTCCATTAACCGTTGGGTCAATTTATGTTGTAAAGGTGTCATTGGACTGGGGATGTTATGTGCAATCCATTTATGCCATTTGTGTTCATGCATGAGCGAGTTTGGATACGATAACCTTTGACCTTAGATTTTGACCTTCCGTTTTACCTCGTGGATCAAATAATTTTGAGAATTTGTTTTGCTTAAATCTTGGCTTGATATAATTTCTACAACATATGAAAGAATTGGAGATATATTATTTCTTGCTTTTTCTACAGCCTTGTTTTTAGTTTGCAAATTTCATGTAAAATTTAATTATTTTAGACCTACACCCATGTCCAAGAATTCTATAGGGGTGTATTGTATACAAAAAGACATACTCAAAGTCATGATCACACCCTGGCTCACCACAGTTAAATAGACCTACTAATCCCCATACAATAGAAATCCAGACAAATGGCATCATGGTACAAGGGCCCTGTTGCAGAAAGAGATAAAATCAATTGTGAGCCAGATCAAATGTTCTAAATGCACAAATCTGATTGGTTGAAACACAGAAAATTACTAGTCTGACCACGCTACGCCACTGATAGCTGGCCATTACAGGTATTGTCTCATTATTTGGGGTTTTCATATATGAGAGACCAATTTTTTAACATAAATTTTGTCATAATATGTAATATGAGGTACCTTGTCCATCTGTTACCATGTCCCAGCTAGCCACCTGACGTCGTGCCATCGTTGGGCCGATGTCATTTTCGTTGTAAGGGGACGTTGGGCCAACATGCGACATGCGACGTCACCGAGACGTTAAAATGTCCGCCAGCCCAACATCAGCTCGGCGTCTTTTTTTAATGCTGGCCCAACGTCATTTAGCGATTTCGGCCCAACATCAATTATTGACAATGGCCCAATGTCAGTTCTAACGTAGGCCCAACATCGATTCCTGACGTTGAGAGAACATCAAGTTTTGACGTCGGCCCGACGTTAAAATGTCCGCCAGCCTAACATTGTCCCAACATCATTTTGTGATGTCGGGCAAATGTCAATTTCCGACAATGGCCCAACACCGAATCCTGACATAGGACATATATCAAATTCTGATGTGGGCTCGACGTTAAAATGTCCGCCAGCCCAACATCGTCACTACGTCATTTTGTGATATTGGCATAACGTCAATTTCCAACAATGGCCCAACATCAACTCATGACATTGGACCAACATAACATTATGATGTCGGCTCGAGGTTAAAATGTCCGCTAGCCCAACATTGTCACGACATCATTCTGTGATGTTGGTCCAACGTCAATTTCCGCCAATGGCCCAATATCAAATCCTGACGTTGGGCCAACATCAAATTCTGACGTTGGCCCGACATTAAAATGTCCGCCAGCCCGACATTAGCCCAACGTTATTTTTTATTGTTGGCCCAACATCAAATCTTGACGTTGGCCCAACATCAAATCTTGACGTTCGCCCGACGTTTGAATGTCCGCTAATAGTCAAGTTCACTATGTCAAAATCAATTGTTTCGTTCAAATTTTGTGGAGATTTTCTGATCTTTACATTTTTGGAAACGTTGAAGTATACTTAATCTAAAAAGCCATGTTGCCATTTTTTTGGAAGCCGCCTTGGGTGCCATATTGGCGTTTCAAAATGGCCGCCTTTATCAACCCTTTTGGCATATATCTCTATATCTAAGCCACCTAGTTGATCATTTTTGGTGTCTAAACCCATATATTTAGGACCGAGACATTGACTGGCAATAATTAGAAGACTTGAAAATGACGTCACTATTGGATTTTCAAAATGGCCGCCATAAATATCATTGATGAAGGCTTAACATATGAAATTCGTATCTAAATACACATTGCCAGGGCCACACATTTGCACAATATGAGTCATGTTCATTAAATGATAGCAATCATGGTTTTTAAAATGGCCCTAAAAATTACCCCCTCCCCCCCCCCCCCCCCACACTCCCGACCACTCCACCTTTATATCTCCACATCTAAGCCATATGTTGGCACATGGAAGTAATCCGTGTACATTGTATGAACCATGCACTGATCCCCATCAACTGTACACGTGTTCATGGGCAAAGCTGGGGGCTGGCATATTTTGCCCGAATATCGGGGGTGGGGTGTGATGCTAGGGAGCGGAGCGACCAAGTTGTTGTTGATTGCCAGCATAAGATGACGAGTGCCCGAATGTGAGATGTTTATTGCCCGAATGCGGCCCAAATTTGGGATGTTGAGTTGCCCGAATGAGAGATGTACAGAAAGTGCCAGAATGAGATGGCGAGTGCCCAAATATAATATGCCGATTGCACTAATTATTATCGATGCTTTCCAGGGCTGCAGCCCCCTCCCAGCCCTCTCCCTCTTCGCGTATGGGTATAGATTATGATTGTACAGAGGCAGATTCTGAAGTGCACCTACTATAGCGTGCCTTGCATGCCCACATCTATTCATACCTGGCAACAGTTTTTCCATGACAACACATATCTGAAAGACATGGCCACAGTAATCAAAGTAGAAGACGCCTATGTTGACCTTGGATCAAACGCTGATTCTTTCAAACTTTCAAACACCCACTTGAATCAAGTACTTGAAAATTAAGATGTAGCGACAAAGTTCCGGGAGTGGGAGGTTGAAAATCACATAATGCCATGTTTAAATCCATGATGAACTACGGTACTTGTACCGGGAGGAAACTATACTCTTCATAACAACATCCCGAAATGTAGACCTGTTCCCTCACCTTACAGCTAGAGAGGCTCTCAGTAAGCTGTTCTTCGCAATGGATCGTATCAAGTACAAACGACTTTGGCCACATTACTTATCACATGCATGCACTAAAGAATGACAACCCTCAGACATGGAGGGAACTATATCAAATAATGCTACCCCGTTCAATTCAGATCATGATTGTGGGCATTTGAACAAGCACATGAAGGTCAATGCTGGTCTCATAGGTATTTCCAACAACGCGAATGCCAGACAACGCTTCTTCATGGCGGCTCCTGAACTATAATACTTGGTCAAGGTCTTAAAGGGTCAATTCAGCATAGAAGCAAAGAAGCCTACATCATGATCATCATGATCTTTCTCCCAGTGTGGTTAGGAGGGAACATGATACTGTCTGCAATATCAAGGCTGCCACTCACAGTCACGGCAATCCTTTTGCCGTTGAAGGT
The DNA here is from genome assembly GCA_037951105.1 of Echinarachnius parma. Classification (NCBI taxonomy): domain Eukaryota; kingdom Metazoa; phylum Echinodermata; class Echinoidea; order Clypeasteroida; family Echinarachniidae; genus Echinarachnius; species Echinarachnius parma. The sequence goes on from JBAMJV010013439.1 coordinate 29,856, forward strand.
GAAATACTCTACAACTTGGTAACCCATGCTTACTTTCCACACGAGTACGTTCATCAGATCCTGAACATAGATGACATTGGACAGAAACTCTATGAAGACTATGTAGCATACCGAGTGAACAGCAATGTCACCATCTGGATACCCGTAAAGAAAAAACAACAACAAAATGTATGTGTCTGGAAGCAAGAAGCACACAGTTAAGATCTGTGAAAAAACAGTAGACATGAAGGAAACAAAGGATCTGTATGGGAGACTTATGGTCCTTGCATGGTCAAGTAAAGAAGTCGATCAAAAACATGCAGTTGGAAACTACGAGTTAACCCTGACACCAAGGGCTCTGTTTTCACCAAGTGGTTCTCTCCTGCCATGCAGCGACAAATCAAAGCTGATACACGCCCTTGAAAAGTTGGCAGCAACAGAAAGACAATGCAATAATCCACTACACTTGGAAAGCGAGATGTCTCATACTCACGATGAAGAAATGGACACCACAGGTGATGAAGACGACACTCCCCACCGCAAACATAACATTGCAGTGGTATACAGGATGGTGCTAGTCCAATAATTGACCAAGAAGCCAGCAACGATGGTAACAGTAAATGATCTTAGCAAATGCTTCAATGACGGACTTCAGGACCTCACAAGAAACCATGATGAAATAGTACTTGTTTTTTAGACCTACAGGGAAGATTCGCTGAAGTCCAACACCAGAGAACAATTACGGCATGGTAAAGACCTAATCCAGTACCAAGTGAAAGATGAGACCTGCATCAAACATGCACCTCACCATGAGTCGTTTTCTATCAAATGACCGGACTAAAGCTGACCTTACAGACTACTTAGCCACCAAGAATCTTGAGTTCAACCAGGATTCTCCAAAGGTCATTGTAACTTCCGCATCAGGACACTTATAGATCCAACAGGGACATGTAGTTTGACAAGAGCAACCATGAGGAGGCAGACACGTTGATGATCTCGCATGACGTAGCTGCTATTCAGCGAAATGGAAAAGATGCACATCTAACGTTCTTCTCTCCTGACACTGATGTTCTCGTGCTGGCAATAGCTAATTATGACGCTCTACCACATAACACTTCAATATCGATGAAGTCGGGTGAACTCTAAATCGAAACTCAATGGAGATCCGTGGGATCAGTCAAGGCAAAGGCTTACCGTCCGCCCATGCTTTCTCAGGAGCAGAAAACACGGGGAGATTCGCAAAGATAGGAAAGGCGACATGGATCAAACTGTTCATCGAGGCAGATGATTCCACCATAGATGCTATGAGGAAACTGTCAGATGGGGCTGATGTGACAAAAGATATGTTGTCCACACTGGCTTCATTTGTTTGTACTGCATACTACCCTAAGTCGATAAAGATAAGGAAGATACCAGAGCTGCGATGGCACTTATTTTGTAAGAACATGGCAGAGAGTGGCAGATTGCTTCCAACACTGGGTGCCTTGAAACAGCATATATGAGCGCATGGGCAAGCTAGAGTGTGGGGCCAGGCCACCCTCGCTCATCAAGAACTACCCAATCCACTCGACTATATGGGTACTTCAAGGACGAAGACGGACATATTAAACCCTCAACGACTGAAGTGCCTCCAGCTCCGAAGGCCCTCATCGAACTAGTAAGATGCCATTGAAAGGGACTGCTCATCACGGAGATGTACATGTTGAGTTGCCGTGTACAGACAATAGCGCAGTTTTGAATTGACAACATCATATTTTTCTTTAGAAATGACATGTTTGTATGTTTATATTCAGATCCATATCTGTGTGTGGTTGAAACTAACTTCGTGACATTCAGGGTCAAACACGGTGTTTATGGAAGGGCAAAGACCACAGAAGGGCGGTAGCTGTGCCAATGTAGACTTGTTTAGATGTATGTAATTAATTGATGTTCCAAAAAGGGCCCAAGCTGTGCCAAAATGCATGAGTTTTTCAGGCTATTTGAATTATTGACCCTCCCCCCCCCCCCCCCCCCCCAGCCCCCTTGGTATGCCACTGTTCTGGGGCTGAGGGGAATTATTGAAGTCTACAGTGAATGTTCTCTTAAATGGTGCAATTGTAATTCGTATGCATGTCATTTGTTATGTTCTTCAACAAATCAAAATACCCCCTTACCCCCCCCCCCCCCCGCCCCCCCCCCCCCCCCCCCCCCCCCCCCCCCCCACCCCCCACACACACATACTTTCCTAGCTATGCCACCACTCCAAATCGTAGAATGGGGTCATTATGACAACCTAGCTCCTTAAAATTAGGTTTACCATCCATTTTTAGTGTTATAGAAGAATTTTAGGCGGAATTATATACAAAAACAAGTTGAAAATGGCGGCCATTTTGAAAATCCAAGATGGCCGCCATAATGGCTTCGGAAAAAATGGCAACATGGATTGTTAGATTTGGCGTACTTCAAACCTTTAAAAAATGTTTAGTATAAAAAATCTCCAAAAATTTTGAACAAAATTACATAAGGAACCCGACTATAACCCAACATTGGCCCAACGTCATTTTCTGATGCTGGACCAACATCAAAATTTGACAATGGCCCAATGTCAAATGGCCAACGTAGGACCAACATCAAAAACGTAAAAAGAAATTAGAAAACATGCATAGATTCCACGTCCGATCCATGCATTTTGTTTAACCTTTACACACATTCATTCATAAATCATTCATCATTCATAAATCATAAATAAATCATAATTCTATAAATATCCTATTCCTATACCTATACCTACTCCTAAACCTATCATCCTATCGTCCTACAAACATAGGTCGCAATCGGTATACTATATATACCCCTCTTCTTAGCATGTATGTTTTGTAATAGTTAGTATTTGTAGAGCGTTGAATTTGAAATAATCCACCTTCAAATCATATTCATAACACTATTTAAGGTGTTATTTATATTCTTATATATCCTTCTGAATTATATACAGCAGCAAGGACATGACAAAAGTATATTTTTTAATATAAATAATTCCAAAAATCGAAAATTTTCATTTCACTTACGATCGCTTATAATCGATCATGAATTTCCCGATAGCAATACTTCTTTTTTTTTTTACTTTTGAATTACTAATGTTTGTAATCGATTAAACGAAATTCAATTCAGTATAGATTCTCAAAGCAAGTTAACAAAAATATAAGTACCCAGCTAGCTAACTGACGTCGGACCGGTGTCGGCAGGTCTTCGGCAAGATCGCGGTCGGCAAACAGACGTCGCGCCAACATTACGCCAACGTCGAATTTAAGTTGGAGGTTTTGGAAATGAAATAAGTCGGAAAATGGTTGTACCGTTTCTACACCAGTAACGGATCACCTACCCACATTGATGCATGAAGACGTTTGTGACTATCTAATTGTTTTAATTTTCATAACTGGAAGAGGAATGTGCATATAATATCAACTTTATCATCTCCTTTTTAAAACTGATAAACCTCAGTTCCATGATCATCGCGCAAAAGTGAGAAATTAGCCTTCAAAATAGTGTCATCTAGTGACAAAATGTACAGATTTCAGATTTTCAAGAAAAAAACGGGGGAAAAAAATAAAATATTTTTTTAAATAAGATGTTTAAAAAACAAAAATATGCCGACGGATCTAGAATTTCTATATTATTAACGCAGGAAGATGTTCTGGTATACACCCCACAGCATTTTCCCGGTGTTTGGGTGCAGGCGTATAGTAAAAAAAGGCAAATTTTAATGTATATTTACAGCAGAAATTATCTACACCAGTAACGGATCACCCCTTTTCAAATCCTTCTAAAAACAAAACAAAAGATCAGATTTAATTTTGTTTTGCTGTAACAATGTATTTCACTAGAATCTGTGATATTTCTAACTTGAAAATCGAAAATTACTTGGATATTTTGGTAAAATCGGGTTTTTGTGTGATTTTTGCTAACATTTCATAAGGATCAGGTGTGGCAGAATTCAACTCCTCATAACTAAATAAGGAAGCACGTTTAAGAAGTAAAATTTTTCCTGGATATTAATTGCTAATTTGCTAACACTTTGATGAAAAAATTAAGATAATTGGTCAATTATTTTTAAAATAAAGCCAGGTGATCCGTTACTGGTGTAGTGGTGATCCGTTACTGGTGCAGCGTAAGGGGTTCGTAAAACGCGCAGTGATTTGCTTATTAGTGCCGGAATGAGTTTGAATTGACAATATTCGTAATCCACACTATTTTAGCTTTCCAACGATGTATGATAGTCCATAAAAAATATTTTGTCTTAGCAAGAAATTGTATCCACCAAAAAGTGATCCGTTACTGGTGTAGCTACGGTAGTTGAATATCGTGCCGATGTCATTAAGTTGACGAAAAAAATACGTCTCAAATAAAACGTCGCGCTAAAATCGCACCAATGCCGAAACTGGTACCAATTTAAGAGCTTGATAGAGGGTTGTAATATTAATGTTGGGCCGATGTCAATAAACCAACATGAATATGACATCTCAAATATGACGTTGGGCCAATGTTGTACCGATGTCGGAATATATCATTTTAAGAGGTCGGTAAATGGTTGAATGTGGAATTGATGTCGGACGGATGTTATTAATTGGACATCAATATGACATCACAAATATGACGTCAAGCCGATATCGCGCCGATGTCAGAATTGGCAGCAATGACACGAGTCGGCAAATAGTCATGAAATCGATGTTCAGCCTATGTCAATATTCTGACATGAATATGTCATCTCCAATATGACGTCGGGATAATTTCGCGCCGATGTTGGAACTGGTAGCAATTAAAGAGGTCGGTAAATGGTTGTAACATTGATGTCGGACCAATGTTTTTATTGGACATCCATATGACATCTCAATTATGAGGCCAAAGCGATATCCTGCCGATGTCATAAATGGCACCAATGAAACTAATCATTAAATAGTCATTAAATGGATGTTGTGCCGTTGTCAATAATTCGACATGAATATGACATCTCAAATATAAAATCGGCCTTCTATCGCCCCGATGTTGGAACTGGTAGTAATATAAGAGGTCGGTAAAATGCTGTGAAATTGATGTCGGGTCACAGTTATTAATTAGACATAAATATGACATCCAAAATATGACTTTGGGCCTATACCGCACAGATGTCGGAACTTTACGAAATTTTAAAGGTGGGTAAAAGGTTGTGAAATAGATGTCGGGCGGATGTCATTGCTCCTACATAAATATGACATCTCTACTATGACGTCAGTCCGATATTGTGATGATGTTGTATCTGGTAGCAATTTAAGAGCTCGGTACATGGTTGTGAAATTGATATCTGGCCAATGTTATTAATTGGACCTCAATATGACATCTCTATATGATGACGCCAAAGCGATATCCTGCCGATGTCAGAACTGACAGCAATTAAACAAGTCGGCAAATGGTCATTAAACTGATGTTGTGCCGATGTCATTAATCCGACATGAAGAAGAGATCTCAAATATGACGTTGGGTGAATGTTGTACCGATGTCGGAACTGGCGACCATTTGCCGGCTTGTTTCATTGCTGCCAGTTCTGACATCGGCAGGATATCGCTATGGCGTCATCATTGAGATGTCATATTCATGTCTAATCATTGACTTCGGCACAACATCAATTAAATGACCATTTGCCGAGTTGTTTCATTGCTGCAAGTTCTTACATCAGCCTGACATATTTATCACATTCATGTCTAATTAATAACATCGGACCGATATCAATTTTACTACCATTTACCGACCTCCTTAATTGCTATCTTTTCCGACATTGGCGCGATATTAGCCCGACGTCATATTGGAGATGGCATATTCATGTCCGACTATTGACATCGGCGCAACATCACTTTTATGATCATTTGCCGACTTGTTTCATTGCTGTCAGTTCTGACATCGGCAGGATATCGCATTGACGTCATCATTGAGATGTCATATTCATGTCGGATCATTGACATCGGCTCAACATCAACTTAATGACTATTAGCCGACTTGATTCACTGCTGCCCATTCTGACGTCGTAGGATTTCGGTTTGACGTAAAAATTGAGATGTCCTATTCTTGTCTCATTACTAATGTAGAATTGGGTTCTCAATATAACACACACAATCCCAGACACTCCTAACACAGCAGCAAGGAGGAAACACAGGCATGTGTTACTTGTAAGAAGTCTCATGGGCCAACTGCCCAGAGCACATTTAATGTATAGTGCAAATGAACCATGTGGCATATCCCATAATATGCAAATAAGGTAACCCAACAATGTCTGTCTTGAATCTTCAAGTACATGCAAATATAAACACATAATAAACCTCTACTGAATATTCATAGAACCAATACATACTTGATGCATATTCATGTGTGATGTGCAACTGACCATGCAATGGTGATATCAGTTGAATGGATGAAAGGTACAATGGGATGAATAGGTTAAATGACTGAATGGGTTGCCAAGGGTGATAGAGTGGCATAGCTAGTGCCAAATAATAACAGGGGGTGAAAATGTACTAAATAAATCCCTACACTAACATTGTCCCGACATTAATTTCACAACCATGACTGACCACTGACTGAATAATTGATGTTGGGTCGAAATCGCAAAATGACGTTTGGCCAGCATTAAAAAAACAAAAACGCCGCGCTGATGTTGGGCTGGCGGACATTTTTACGTCGCGGCGACGTCGGATTTTGAATGTAGGCCCAACGTCTTCTTAAAACGACTTTTTACATTGGCCCAATGTTGGCACAACGTCAGGTGGCTAGCTGGGTAGCGACCTCTTAAATTGATACCAGTCCCAACATCGGCGCTATATTAGGTCGACCTCTTATTGGAGATGTCATATTAATGACATTGGGCCATTGTCAAATTTTGATGTTGGTCCAGCATCAAACGTCGGGCGAACGTCAAGATTTGATGTTGGGCCAACAATAAAAAATAACGTTGGGCTAATGTCGGGCTGGCGGACATTGTAATGTCGGGCCAACGTCAGGATTTGATATTGGGCCATTGGCGGAAATTGACATTGGGCCAACATCACAGAATGATGTTGTGACAATGTTGGGCTAGTGGACATTTTAACCTCGCGCCCATATCATAATGTTATGTTGGTCCAATGTCATGAGTTGATGTTGGGCCATTGTCAGAAATTGACGTATCACAAAATGACGTGGTGACGATGTTGGGCTGGCGGACATTTTAACGTCGAGCCCACATCAGAATTTGATATCTGTCCTATGTCAGGATTTGGTGTTGGGCCATTGTCGGAAATTGACATTTGCCCGACATCACAAAATGATGTTGGGACAATGTTGGGCTAGCGGACATTTTAACCTCGCGCCCACATCATAATGTTATGTTGGTCCAATGTCATGAGTTGATGTTGGGCCATTGTCAGAAATTGACGTATCACAAAATGACGTGGTGACGATGTTGGGCTGGCGGACATTTTAACGTCGAGCCCACATCAGAATTTGATATCTGTCCTATGTCAGGATTTGGTGTTGGGCCATTGTCGGAAATTGACATTTGCCCGACATCACAAAATGATGTTGGGACAATGTTAGGCTAGCGGACATTTTAACCTCGCGCCCACATCATAATGTTATGTTGGTCCAATGTCATGAGTTGATGTTGGGCCATTGTCAGAAAATGACGTATCACAAAATGACGTGGTGACGATGTTGGGCTGGCGGACATTTTAACGTCGAGCCCACATCAGAATTTGATTCTGTCCTATGTCAGGATTTGGTGTTGGGCCATTGTCGGAAATTGGCATTTGCCCGACATCACAAAATGATGTTGGGACAATGTTAGGCTAGCGGACATTTTAACCTCGCGCCCACATCATAATGTTATGTTGGTCCAATGTCATGAGTTGATGTTGGGCCATTGTCAGAAATTGACGTATCACAAAATGACGTGGTGACGATGTTGGGCTGGCGGACATTTTAACGTCGAGCCCACAACAGAATTTGATATCTGTCCTATGTCAGGATTTGGTGTTGGGCCATTGTCGGAAATTGACATTTGCCCGACATCACAAAATGATGTTGGGACAATGTTGGGCTAGCGGACATTTTAACCTCGCGCCCACATCATAATGTTATGTTGGTCCAATGTCATGAGTTGATGTTGGGCCATTGTCAGAAATTGACGTATCACAAAATGACGTGGTGACGATGTTAGGCTGGCGGACATTTAACGTCGAGCCCACAACAGAATTTGATATCTGTCCTATGTCAGGATTTGGTGTTGGGCCATTGTCGGAAATTGACATTTGCCCGACATCACAAAATTGATGTTGGGACAATGTTAGGGCTAGCGGACATTTTAACCTCGCGCCCACATCATAATGTTATGTTGGTCCAATGTCATGAGTTGATGTTGGGCCATTGTCAGAAATTGACGTATCACAAAATGACGTGGTTACGATGTTGGGCTGGCGGACATTTTAACCTCGAGCCAACCGCGATAAGCCGACATCCGGCCAACAACTTATGACATCGGCACGACGTCAGGTGGCTAGCTGGGGTGTATGGTAACGGAAGGGACATTTTCTTTTGTTATTTATTAATTAACGAAGAAACAATGAGTAATACAATTGTTAGCAATGGGAAGGCCTACTTGAACTTGCTTTGCACTGAAGATTTGGTCTGCTCTCTAACAATTATGTGAGCCACACAATTAAAAATATTGATTTTTCGGTAACGGAAGGACATTTCATAGGCTGAAAATAAGAAGTCATTGAAGCATAACAAATCAAATCGATCATACAAATTACTATTTTACGAAATGGTCATAATCTCAGGAGTCAGAATAATGTTTTTTAGGCTTAACTGGGAAATATTAAACAAACACAGGATCAAAACACTTTTTCACAAAAATTTCAAATTTGTGGGGTTCAATTATTATGGTTATAAAGTTATTATAAAAAATAAAATAAAATTATGTAAAACTAAAATTTTCTCATTGAATTCCAAAAATATAGAATTTAAGCTTTGATTTGATACCAAATTTGTATCATAAAAATGCGTTGTAAAATTTTTGGTCAAATGTCCACTTTGGCGTGGAATTGCCCTGAAGTAAAATTCTAAAAAAAAAACGATTTTAATACAAGTTCTCAGCCTATAAAAATGCTAAGTAAGTTTGTATTTTAAAGTATTGAATTGAATACCGACCCTGGTTATTATTTATTTTTTTTACTGGTGCTAAAGTATTGGTTCATTTTAACAAAGTCTTCATTAGATTAAATATTTAAAAATTCACATTTTTTAATGTAATAATTAAATCACAAGTTACTGCCGGGAATTATAAAAGTGATAGTTGAGTTCTGGTAGAGAGAGTACAGTTTAAGTCAAACTGAATTTTAGTAATCAAAACCTACACCATTACATTACTAACTAATAATTATAACTCCACCATGCTCAAAAGGAATACAAATTTACAAATGACTAAGTAAAAAGCCTGTTATCATTCAAAAAGAGCTGTTTAAACTGAAGAGGGCGCTTTCAAAAACGCATTTGTTTAAACCATTTTAAATAAAATATTGTGCATGTGATGTTTTGTTAAAATAGTTAAATTAGAGAGATAATACAAAACTATCTAAAAAAACTCTTTTGAAAAGAGGAGGCATTTTAAAACGAATTTTAACGGCTGGTTCAAAATTATCGGATTCTTGTGGGGCCCCACAATTATTACAAATGGTTATGTTTATGGATATTTCAGCCGTTTCTGAACCGATTTTGATCAAATAAAGTTTATTCTTCCATTAAAATTGTATTCTCTTTCAAATTTGACACTCAGTTTTTCATTTTCTCACAACAAAATTATTTTGTGTAGCGCCCTCTCAACCAAAACTCAACTATCCCTTTAAAGATGTTTTTTGTTAAACAATATATTGATGCAATATTTATCATATAGTAGCAAAGGGGTTAGTAACATTCTCATTTATTTCAGAATACTTTTGCACAGACTTAATACATCAGGATTTATGGTGTTAATATTTCAAACAGTATAGCTATAATGAATCAATAATTTGATATACTTAATCAACCAAAATAAATTTCTTGCATTGCCCCATCCATCTTGTGTAATCTATATTTTGATTATATGAACCCATTTTGGTAAATTCCAATATGACTATAGTTTTGAATTTGTCAATTCTCCCTACCATAACTCATATTATATAATAATTAGTACTTTATTGAATTAACATTTATACTTATTTATTGTTAGTGAATGTGTATATATTCTTCTTTTTTTTAAAAGTATAATTATACAGTTTTGATTATTCATGTAACTTTAAACAAAATAATGTGTTTTTTTTGGTTAACCAAATTATTAGTTACAGAATATTTTGTGTGCGTTTTAATCTTATATCAAAGTGTATGTGTATATAGTAGGACCTCAATTATTTTATTGTATTTTATCATGTTTGGATGCTATTATTTTCAATGCAATGTTTCAATTGCTCTGCATGTATTTTAATGTTAAATTTTGTATATTTTCCCAATCAGCCTTTACCTGCCAACTCGACGATTA